>CABFOW010002418.1:0-22139 GCA_902141385.1 Timema californicum
CAACATCCTGCCTTGTGACTATGATTCTAATACGAAGGCATGGATGACCTCGGGGGTGTTCACGAGGTGGCTTCAAAGCTTTAATTCGAAGATGGACGCCGCAAATAGAAAAATCGTGCTCTTTTTCGACAATTGCCCCGCACATCCTGCTATCGACAAACTCAGGAACATCGAGCTGGTGTTTCTGCCAAATAATACCACCAGCATGCTTCAGCCCCTGGACCAGGGGATAATTCAGCGAGTGAAGGTTAAGTTCTGCGAGATACTTGTGCGGAGTATGGTGTGGAATCTTGACATGGGCAAGGAAATCAAAAAGTGGGATGTGTTCAAGGCCATGGAAGGAATCGTCGCCAGTTGGAGGGGCGTGAGATCAGCGGTGATCATCAATTGCATCCGACACGCCCACTTTGTTTTTTACCAGTTGATGAAGAGGCTGCCATCCATGTGCTTCCCACCGCTGCCAGCGCCGAGGACCCAAACGACCCGCCACCAGTGGACGCTAATTCCCAGCCAGGCCCCTCCACAGAACCGCAGGTAGGCCCCTGCATGAAACCGTGGCCTGGCCCATCAACAGCACCTTCGTTTGACACCCCTGACTTTCACTCGGCCGTGCGATGAAGAAACGTGGCAGAGATTAGCCCTAGACTGCACGTATGAGGAGTACATAGCAGCAGACGATAACATCACAGTTTGGGGCACCCTTGACGACGCCGATATAATCAGGGAGCAGCAGGAGTCCAGCGAAGAAGAGGGGGAGGAAGAAATGGAAGAAAAGCCTGAAGACATCCCCACGATGAAAGATGTTCTGAAAGCTGGGGACGTCTACTCAAGAGCACTTAAGCGCCAGGGAGCTAGATGAAGATCTGTGGTCCCAGTTCTATAATTTGAAAGACTTTGTCGAGAAAACTGGCCAAAGAAGAAGCAGGCCTCCATAATGGACTTCTTCAAGAAATAGGTAGGTTTTATTTTATTTACTTTTTCACGTGTTGTCTAGGAAATGCAATTTTTTCGTATGGAGGTCAGGGGTGGAAAAAAATCTGTTAAAATTCCAATAACGACTCCTTCGATAACGACCCTTTTACAGGGAACCGTGAAAGGTCGTAGAATCCAGAGTTGACTGTATAACCATTCGTCATACCTTGGTTGATTTTAATAATGTTAGACCTATAATATATTAACTTTGTTGAATAAAGGGCATCATACTATCAATGATTTAATGTAAAAGTCACGTCATCATAATCAATGTAGGAGAGGCTAACATAAGATTTCTAAATATTAATGACTGGGAACATGTCAAACTATAATTGATTTTACCATAGTTAAAATTATACGATATTAACTTATTGAAGAAGAAGATGCATCATCACATTTATTATGACCGATATAGATCCATGGATGCAATCCTTTATAATATAACTATGTCAACATTCTATTCTTTAGAGTTCCTTTATTTAAAAAATAACATAAGCTAGTTACAACCGAAGTTAAAGCTAAATACTAAATCATATGAACTATTTATAGATGGGAAGTAATATACATTGAACTTGGTGGAGGTTTTAATTAAATGAAAATAATTGAACACAATGCTAAACATTCTAAAGATGTCATTATCGACCAGTACTTGTTACCACAGTCAAATGGATCCTTCATATGTTGTAACTCTTCAAAGTTCAATAATAGTGTATGATACTCACTTCTTTTTCTCAGTGGGTGAACTCTTTGCTCTCTTGTGTTTAGGAGAATAGATGATGCACTCAACAGGTATCATATTATTATCTCTGGTAATAGGCTTGGTCTCTTCGGCAGCTAGAAGTTGAGGTTGAGTGATTGGTTCCGCACATTCAACAATTATTATCTTCTTAGCTTGAGGCTTAGGAAAACCTATATTCACTCCAACAGTTTGGCGTAAAGACGTCTTCTTATCTCTTGAAACGGAAGGGTTGGTCAGGTTAACACCAGAATCCACTTCGTCTAGTGTGGCCCATAAACACGATAAATGGATGACATCAATGTGAGGTGTACATTCATTGATTATAGAGATGATGTGAAAGAGTGACTATGCCCGTCTCTATCATTTTGCGTAACAATCTCAGCTAAATTGCAAAGGTTTTCACCGGTCAAATTAAACACTTAAACCAATTATGATTCAATCTAAAACGTTTTGATGCAGACGAGTACAACTTATCGGAGTTATTGAAACACTTTCCTTCTTAACGTTTAGGTTTAAGAGTTCTTAGTGAAGAACAACCAATATATTTCAATTAGTTAAAGATGCTATCTCAATGATTGGTAATTACATTTTGAAGCCAAGTTATCTTTTCTAACCCTTTAATGAGAATCTCGGGTCATGCTGTCTACAGCCTTTCTTGTTCAAGATAATTTATTGATGATAGAACTAAGTTCAGTGTAGAGCACATCATTATCACCCCACTCTAATCCATGACGAACCCAAATAGTGTTGACAACTTATAGCTGTCTACTACAGTCATGTTATTTTCAACCAATTGATGTATGATGGCAGCCTCCTTGAAGCAGAAGATCCCATCTTTCCCCATGAACGCTTGCACGTCGATACACCTTTTGCACTGAATGGGGAAACAAAGTTTTCAGAAACTATTTGTGAAACTCACTTGGTGAGATAATTGCTAGCGGGTTTGTAATGATCAACGCGCTCGTCAATGATTAGATAGGAATTTGTATTTGCATGTATATTTTCTTCCGTTTCAACGTGACTTGACATGTTATCATGCTGTCCTTGAGAGTAGCTTTCTATTGAGTTGTGTCGAATCAGTTTATTTGGGTAGTAGACTTGAAACAGGTCAGATCAAGTAATGTAACAGGGACACTCGTTCCGTAGTATGAGGTTTGAAAATGAGCATAGTCCTTGTAAGATTTGAAGAATGAATTTTGATCAAAAACTAGGTTCATATCTTCGGAAAGGTAAATGGTGATGCAAATAAAATGTATCTGATCGTAAATGATAATGAATGAACATACTTCTATCGGTCGCTGTAGTATTGTTTCGACTAGTCACTAGAGCAAAGATAACATAACGAGGCATTTCTAGAAGAGGTGATATTTTCACAGTCCAATCATGTTGTTTAGAACTTAGTACATTAGGGTATTCACACATTTCCTAAGTACAAATTGAAGATCGTGATTTTCCCGATCTTAATAAAACTGAGAAAATTTAGTCGATTGATATCATCAGTCTTGGTATGTGGAACAAGCCATGAGATTTGAATCAACTCTATCCTAGAAGTTGTTTCTATGGTATTTTTTAAATGTATTTATCACCGCGTCTTACTACCAGTTCGGGTTATACACTTGAGTTAAAATTACACTAATGAGTTAGGAATTGGGAAGGTTGAATATAGAAGAATCTAACCCACATTTGCGCAGAGGGAGAGTGGAAAACATTTAAGAAAAGCCACCTCCAGTTCACCCGAATGAGTTTCGATTCTCGATATACCCCTCCTCAGCAGTCAATCCCAACCTGAAAATAGCACCTTAGTTAATTACGTCACTGACGTGGGTTTCTATAACAGGAGGTTCTAGTCTTTGTAAGGCATTATTTTCTGTCGTTTATTAGACAAGTACTAGCTCCTATTTTACATTGAAGAGTGTACGAGAATAGTCTGTAGTGAAACCAAATATGATTATAAGAGTGTTGCATAAAACAAAGATACTCGAAGAGGGATGAATATCCCTTCCTTCTAACGGCCATACAGCATTTACAAAATATAACTGTTCTCCATACCGTATGGATAAATAATTCTTGACCTGAGTAGAAATACCCACACATTAAGTTTGATAAATCTCTACACCATTAATCTCGTAGGCCATTCTTGAAATGAGATTAAGTGTACCGTTATTTGTGATTTTTGAAGTACTTTTTTACATGTCCTGTATACGGTAGAAGTAAAAACAGATTATTACTGATCTTATATCACTGTGACGATCTGAAGAGCGCAATCCTTTTGGTCTATTAAGCACTATCACTTAAACGTTTCAGATGAAGTCGGAATGATATTATCTGTGTCTAAAGTTGACAATATCTCCTCGCTCATCGACAATTCGCATAGATATAAATTCTACTACTCGTTTCGTTACCGGAAGGTAAATTATATTGATAGGTGCATTCACAATTCTATATCATGGAAGGACTGCCATTCTGAATTAATGCAAAGTATGAAACGGTTCTCAATTGATTAAGCTCTACAAGCAATAATGCATTTTACTAGGATCATGTTTACGTGTAGGATATTTATGGTTTTAATCGAGACGTGTATTTTTTCACCATCTAACCCAATTGTGTAGAGCCCGAGGAGAGAGGTGAAAGTATTAGGTTTGGTAAATTCTACATCCTCAGAACAGGTGATGTTACGTTTAAGGGTATTGTATTGGCAATGATTCAGTGATTTACCTCCCAATATATTTCTCTCCCTAAATAGCGGTCACGAGCCTCCAGCTTATAAGTGCCTGCAAGATCTGGTATATTCTTTCCCATCATAGTATATTATATGATTACGTTAATCAATGTTTGGTATGCAATTTAATTGTAGTTGATTAATAAGTCAAAAAAAACATTCTTCTTAATAGGTCTCTTCTACCAATAGTATCTGAGTAATATAATTATCTGTCAGATTATAGTTATGCCTCGTCAAAGTTGACCCTATAGACATGTTTACTAGGCTTGGAGGTAAACATCGGTATTCATGCTTAGAAAAACTAAATATAGATGGCCACTGAGTACAATGCCATAATATTAGTATCGATAGTGATTATAGATTATGGGTATTCCTATTAACTATTGAAATATTTCAAGAGGAAGGCTTAGATCGCCCAAACTATCATATTATTCAGCCTGACATTCATTTATTATACGCCACTTAATAAGTACTATTACCACTATCCCTATCAGGATTGTTTATGACACACACTTTTATCTATGAAGGAGGGGTAAGTAAAGTATAGCTATCAAAATCAGTTCTAAGGTGACGACTCTTTGTACTTGAATGTATCGGTTTACAGTAAAGGTTCTTTTAGGTGGCGTATCAATCAGTTTTGAGTATCGACGACGATACATTCCTTTACCAATAGCAATCGCTTCAAGTTTACAATGATATCTTTAAGATTCACTCAATTTATTCCTGTTTGTCTTTGAAATCTTTAACAGCTTTCAAAATCCTGTAGCCTCGCTGCAGCAGCAGCACCTAAGTATGCTATTAGAGGAATGATAGGTAAAAATCTACCCTTCTTGATCTTTCTATCTTTCCTCATATGACGCTGAGAAGTCTTTCGTTTAATGGTCTTACGCTGACGACTTCGTCCTTTCTCTAAACAAGTTCCCATCTTGACCTTAGTTATAATCGAGCTAGTCACAGCCCAAGCAGCTGCTTTCACACTCAACTTTTAATATGGTTAAACGCCTCTTTTCAAGGCTTTCTCATCAAGCACTTGATTGGCTGTATGTTTCCATACAAGATCTTTAACTTAGAAATAAGTAATGTCATATTTCTTAAAGGCTGTGTAACACGAAAGGGTAATACTACGCTAAAAAAAAGGCCTGATCAAGAACGTTAATACCTGGATAACCCCGTTTAAACCATTTAAATACTTGTTGTCAGGACCACAGTATTAAATACCAGGCATATGAACTTCTAACAAAAGTTTATTGGAAAACAATTATTCAATATCCCCAACCTTTTTAGTTCCTAGCTTCATATAGTCTAATAAAGAGGTTTAAATATAAATTATAATTATTATTGTATACCCTTATTAGTCATGTGACTTGGCTAACAGATTTTTAACCTGTGCAAGATAACGATGATAATGTAGGAAAAATTATTTTTTATAGACATGGGTCTTTGTTAACAGATCCGATTCGATGCGTGGACATTCAATTGTTTGAAAAATCAACGCTGCTGAAACAACTTAATAGATTAAGTTTCCAGGATATATACGTCTATTTAATGTCTTTGCATAGGCCCAAGTACCAAAGTTTTTCCTAAGTATTCTTGCTCGTGGATCAGCTGGGATTCTTTCTATACTCTAACAATTCAGAGTTCTCTCCTCCAACTAAGGCGATGCCTAACTCTGTTTTCATTTTTGATATACAAGCTATTTTCAGTATGGGTCGAATTAAAGCTATAGATTTTTTTCTATCTATTTAAGAATTACTCGCGTGTACCCAGGCAGATGCTAAGATATATGCTAATATTATCATTATTTTCAAGAAGGACGGTATGAAGATGAGACACAACTATGATGATCACGTAAATACAAACTAACGTTTCAGAAGTTAAAGGGGATGTGTGCGTTATGCTGAAAGAATAAAATCAATTTTCTAGTGTTGATTGAATACCACGGTATTGATAAAGGTCGCTATAGGAGTATGTTCCATTCCTTTATCCTTAACGATTAATGTATAGATCATAAGTTGAAGAGAAGGCGTCATGTCACCTACATATAAATATAATCATTGTCTCTACTGACATAAAGCCTGTGTTAAATCAGATGTAAATCAAAATCCTTATCTTCATAGTCATTTTGCTGTGGGATATAAAAGGATTTTAAACATTTATAGTACAGTCTTGGTGAAAGATTATTGTAATAAATCGTATGTAGATTCCAATGCTTCAATGTATATTAACAAACAGTTATTTTCTCTCAACAATTTTAAGAATACAGTCTCGAAACGTTTGAATAAGCTATTGAAAATATAAATCTGGACCAGGCTGTGGCGGCTAACTTTGTAACAAACATTTACTGTGTTATTATTATATTTGTGTAATATCAAAGTGTTGGTTAATTTTTACCTTTTCTCAGGCACGCCATTATGTAGTTGACAGACATTTTGAAAGGTGAGGAATTTATGTCAGTAATCAGAATTTCGTCTTGCTAAATTTTACAAATTGATATATTCCTAGAATCCTAATCTGAAAAAGTTGTAAAAATCTATCGCTCAACAGACAACGATACATCCCAAATTGAACGATATGATTGGAAGTGATACCTCATCTGCTAGAGTAACGAGGGGTGATTGATATTATGAAGCTTGTGATTTAGTCCTAAGTAATATTGGGCATCCAGCACTATTTCCGATGCTGTATCTAAACTTTACATGGACAGGAGAGGTGGTAGATGCTTCATCTATATTTATCTATATTCTAAAGCTACACACCTTGAACTGATTTTGACAGGTAGGGCTGAGTATACCTTCAAGAAATCAAGCATTGTGTCATCCGTTATTATGAATTTGAAAACGTGATTTCCAAAGAGTCTTATCCCTGTCAGAACAACACCTTCGAGGTTTCAGATGGTGATTCAATATATTTGATGATGGAAAAAAGCTTTACAACCTCTATAGCATGTACAACTATGTATTACCTATGTTTAAATAAAATGCCTAGTTCATTCATTATGCTCATCGTTCTTAGCCTACTCTACGGCAACAAAGTTTACAGAAGATATCATCAAAGCGAGTAAGATATTATCAAGAGGAATTATAAACTGCTGCGTGATGCAGTCCACAATTTGGAGGCTACCACTTTGGAAATATTTAAATCAATAACCAAACCGTTGCACCCTATCATACAGGAACTAATAAGGAAATAGGGGGAAAATGGGAGGGGTGCAAATTGACATAGAAAAATTAACATAGATAGTGACAATTTTATTATGAGAATACAATAGACTTGGTATAGGCAGGTCATAGATAGTTTACAGGTTTAATTTTGGCTGTATAATTGCTACAAAATAGAATGGGCGACCTACTCCCCTAGCGCTAAGAGTACACAACCATAATCTGGATTAACATAGTGATAAAGCCCGTCTGAAACGATCAGCCAGACGAAGAGTACGCCCTGTCCTCCTTCCTGGGGAGTTTATTGTGAGTCAATAATGGTAATTTTAAATATTCCAATTAGGAATCCACTGTGACAGTAAAAGCTGCCCGGTACGGACTACATGATCAACTATATGTTACAGTGGTGTACATTTATTTGGTTCTCACGCCTTCTAAGACGCAGCTTAAGAGGCCCATCTAAGGGGATATAAATACAAGCAAACAACAATTGTAACTGAGGTATTGAGCTAACCTGAGACCAACCCCGGGACTGGCTACACCACTGCGACAGGCTAACAGATGAATGGGCCCAGCTCACAATAAACTCGGTAATTAACTGATATCCAACTGACCAAAATATATACACATAACTGGAATAAATAAATACATATACTATAACTTATATTAATACATCCATACCTAACTTATAAATAAATCCATATTACAAATCATAGCAAGGCCCTTTCAGTTACATTACGCGCAAAAGCCTTAGCCATATCAGGCCGGTGACTACTATAGGGGCACTTCCACTATAAAGAATATACATTTGCATCACAAAATACACTAAGCTAACCAGCTGCCCCACCTGCATAAGTGCTTTATTAATATGTTTACATATGTTACAGTTGACTCTTGGAATGTCCAACACGATACTCATCTTGATTAACATCAAGCGCAAGAACACTTCACTTTACCACACTTGGTACCACGCCCCTATGTCAGTAAAGCCTCAAACAGGAGTTAAGAGCTACAAACGAGCACGATAACATCAGCGGATTTGAAGGGTCTAATTCCTCGGCGGGATTAACTCGTCTCATTTTTACCCTAATCCTCACTGTGGACCAGCACACGGGGGAGAAGTGCACCAGCGGAAGACAAGGTCAGATGTGCTCGGAGCGTCCTAGCAGAGGAGAAGGTTTAAAGCGCAGTCTGTGCACCTGCAGAACACATGGCCAGATATGCTCGGGAAGACCCATCAGTGGAGAAGTTTGAAAAGTGCACGCTGTGCACCAGCGGAAGATCTGGAGCTGCGAGTATGGAAAGCTCTGACAGTAGACCAGGTACAGCGTGAAAGACGTGCACCCGCGGCAAAATAAATTGATTGAAGAGAGAGTGCACCAGCTATCGTTGGTAATGATAATGTAAAACAGCCGAGGCGGGGGATAGCTCCACCTGGCCTGAGGATCCCCCTTGCGGGACGCCATAGCGTCCAAACCTGGCAGCGACGGCGAGTTACGGTGCTGGGAAAATAGTCTAGGGTCAGTCCAACGTATTGTAACCGGTGTGTAGTTAAAAGCCTCTTGCTCGATCAGTGATTTTTAGACTACTATATCTCAACACATAAGCGGGCTCTGGCAGGCAGGGATTCCGCGAAGAAGGGAAATTGATCCAATCACACCTCTGGAAGACCGCGCATGCGTGACAGCCAAGGGTGATAAGGGGGATAGGCACTCTCTTGTGCGAGATAACCTAAGTTAGCTCGGCACACCGTTAATTAAGATGGTAAAAATGATTGATGTAAGATCTGAACCTGTTCAAAAAGAGCAGAAGGATGATTATGTTTTGTTCGAGTATAATCGTAGCAAACTAATGTTGGACACTTATTTTACACACCTCATGATCATTTGAATAACATTTAATGCGTGCGTTTTGATGATACAATAAACAGATTAGGTAAAACCCGTATCCTGTTTAACATGGGTTATAGAACACTACTTATAGATATTATTATGATACTGTACCTTACACTCGAGTACTTTTGGGACTACTCGTCATAAAGGAGCCGATGCGTTATTCTGAGAAGGATCTTGAAGTCTACAAGACTATGCTTGAAGATACGCCTATTCACCGGTTAATGAATGCAACTCACACAAGTATTAGGTCACGCCACCACACAAAAGATTCTGCAAATCGTTAAACCCCCGTTTTAAAGGGAATATTTGCTTGACGGAGAAGGTATGTTGAAGAATGAGAGTGGAAGAGGGGTCAATTATACCTATTGGGATGATCCGAACGAATTTGTTGATCGATTACGTTTCTTGCACGCTTTATCTAGAGCCGAATACTCCTAACATGAGAATGAAATCGTTTAGATCATTGAAGATTTATGAGAGTTTGGAATAATTCTATAAAACATTTATTCCATGCCTTTTAACCTCATAATTATGTATCTGTCCAGGAAGAAATCGTACGTGGATCTTTATAGACCTGCTCAACGACGTTTTTCAAAAAGACTTGTTAGTATACGAGGATTCAATGTACTGCTTCAGGCTGATCTGGTTGAGACATTACCTTACAACAAATCAAATAATGGATACAAGTATCTTCTTAATGTCATCGATGTTTCTTTTAAACATATTTGGGCCATACCTGTTAAGAATAAAACTGATAAAAAAACCTAATAAATTTTATGTTTTACGTTCAACGTCAGGTGACTGCGAATGGTTTCCCTGCAGTTCGTTATTTACAAGTTCCATCATAGAGCTATTTTATAGAACTATGAAGAATAATATGGAATCAAGATTCACCTTTAAAGATCGTATCACTGAATCGATATGATCTATTAATTACGCGATGAATAATATAATCGTACGGTTTACTCAACTATCAAGATAAGACCTAACAAAGTCAAGGATTATGCCCATAGACCCAGGAATGACTCACTATAAAACTAGTGGTAGCGATAACATCAGCTAGCATGAGGATGTTTTTGCTAAGCGACATACAGTGAAATGGTCTACAGAATTGTTCAGGATACAAGAGGTTGTTGAGACGAATCCTAAAACTTTCCTGCTTGAAGATCCGAAGAAAAAACATAGCCTAAGAATTCTATACTCAGGAGCTGAAGAATACATCGCACCCAGACGTTTACTTTGTTGGAATGTTCTTAAGACGTAAATGAGATAATATCTATGATAAATTGAAAGAATTTGACTCTTTCCATAAATAATTTATCTATGTTTCTAATATCATATGACTATTTTAGAATAAATGTTTAATATTTTTATTGTTTTTAATTTGTTCTTCCTCTAAACTTATCGCTAGCCCATTCTTCTTCTAAACCTTTAATTCTGATAAGTTGGTAGAAACTTCACCAGCATTTGCTTAAATAGTGCGTCAGCTCATTTAACATTACATACACTAACTGAATGAAAAAGCCTTCATCATAGGATGTAGTAGATGCGTGATAGAGATAAGGTGTATGCCGTTGAAGGGTTGCTATGCCTACATGTCCTGAGAGGAGTAAGGATGTCAATGTTCACGACGAATATTATGACGTCATAGCAGACAATTTCTTGTTGAAGACTGTCAGTACATCAGCAAGTCTTGACAGGAGGAGGGAAAGGAAAAGCAGGGTGAAGGTTGACAGGCTGGGTGACGAGGGGTGACAGTTGGAGGAATGTCTGGTTATTGCTAGTAGGAGGAGATAGGGTAACGAGTGGTGACAGTTATGGGGGTGGATGTAATTAGGAAGAAGGATGCGTGGCAGTATTAGTGAAATATCCTATCCTTTGGTGGCATAGAATGGTATCACCACATAGCAATAGTGGGTAAAAGGATAATCAGACAAGACAGATTAATTTGGCGGCTTCTTTGTCGGAATTGTTTGATTATAATATGACTATTTTTATATAGTAAAGTCTAAAATAGTTAAATTGAGGAGTTATATGTAAAAGAGGACTATTTCTAGATAGTTCCTTTTTTTAGGGAGATTGCATTTGATGTTCCGTTATACTTATGTTTGTATGCGTGGAAAGTTTGGTTTGTATAACTTGAATACAGATAGCAGTACGAAACAATTCATCAACTGTTGTTATCAGTCTATTATACTCCACATAGTAGTGAGGTTATATTTTCACCCTTTTATTTAGTATTACAATAAAAAAGTGTAAAATAACTGACATTGTGGTTTGTGAGGAAGAAGAGATTAATAATTCAAGCAGGAAGAGAAAGAAACAAGCATTAGGAGATAGAAAAGAAATTAAATTGAAACGTAATTCCAGGGAAAACAGTTTGTTACGATAAACAAATTCCAGTTAATAATTTAACAGTGTGATAAAATGTTGCTCCAAAGATTGTTTTAAGAAAATTTCTAAAGATAAACAACAAGATATGTTTCCTCTTTTTAATGAAACAGGCTCAAAACAAGATCAAGATATTTACTTAGGTGGTTTGATGAGCCTAGCAAAGTCTGTAAATAAGAAAAAGTGTAAGTGTGATTCTAATAGTACAACACAAGATAATGTGTTGTCATATTCTGTAAAATACAATGATTCAAGTATTGAAGTGCGTCGAAATTGTCTGGTATCCCTTTATCAAATATCAGTTAAGCGGATTCGTGTGATTCAAGATAAAGTTAAGAGAGGAAGGTCATTTACCGAACATCAGGCTAAACACAATAATAGACCCCGTAACATAAAATAAAATGTGTGGCAGCTGTTTAATGAACATTTAGAAGGAATACCCCATCAAGATTATCACTATTCTATTAATAAATCAAAGGAAAAACACTTTGAAAATCCCGACCTTAATGGAATAACATTATCAAAGTTATTTAAAAGAATTACAAGGATAAAACTGGCCAGCCATAAGCTACAAATCATATCACAAGTATTTTAAAAAGCAAAATTTGTATGCTTTTAAATTACCACGCTTTGATGTACAGTAGACACATGGCTTCTTTGGTGCTGACTGACAGCTCACAGCTGACTTATGACAGTCAACATTTAGGTATATACCTAAATTTTGACTGTATTCAGCGTAGGGATACATAATTTGGTCTGATAACTTTTCAAAGCCATCAGCTCTCAGCTGTGAGCTGTCAGTCAGCACCAAATAAGTCGTGGGGCTACTGTATGTATGCGATTTCTGTACATAGTCAATAGTGAAACTCAAGATTAACCCAACAGATCCATGTAAGATTATGTTTGAAATACATAAAAGAAAGGCTGAAGATCACAAAAAACTTAAACGGGAATGGATTGACATCTATAAGTCTGTTGGTAGTCGAACTCTAGTATTAGAACTCGACTACGCTAAAAACTTGCCTCTCCCGAAAACAAACGTAACTCCTCAGCTTTATAAGAGAGTTATGTGGCTTTTATTGTTCAATGTACACTACCACAATAACGATAGCACTGCATTCTATATCTTTTTAGAAAATGAATCTAAAACAAACTCCAGCACAGTTTGTTCATTTGTTGTTGACTCTATTATGCATAAGTTACAAGAAGAATGTGATATTTGAGAAATTATTTTATTTTATGACAGAGTAGAGGGACAGAATAAAAATATGACATTAACAAGATTTTGTAGTTGGCTTTCTATGAAACTGAAAGAAAAGATAACTCATACTTTTCAGTGCGAGGTAATTCGTACAACCAATGTGAAAAAAATTTGGTATCTACAGTAAACATTTTCATAAAATTGAACAAAGGGATACTTTTAATAGCTATGTGAAAGTGTTTGAAAAATGTTGAGTCAAGACATACCCATTTATTATAAAAAATGGTGCAGCTATTATACAAAAATGGGCTGAAGGACTACAATACATTGCTGGATCTCAAAAACCTATAGCAAAAGGGCAAGTTTTCAAAATCAATCCTATCAGCATCTACCTACCCTGTGACGGGAGGTGTTCTTGTTTGAAAGTCGTATAAAGTCATTTCTTCCATTTAATAATTTTAAGAGACCTAACGACATGGGGTTGTCACTTCATCCAACTCCAGCTAAAGAAGCAGACCTGAAAAGTCTCTTTAAACTTTTGGAACCTGAACAAGTTCACTAGTTTGAAGAAATCTTTAAATAATATATTTTAAGTTGTGACATTAACGTGATATGTGTTGATGATAATATTGCCAATATTGATAAAAAGATTTTTGAATAATAATTCAACCAAAGAAGGCTTAAAGTGAAAGACAGAAAACTTTGCATTTCACAGGGGTGTGGGGGGAAATGTTTATCTCATTTTTAATTATTTAAAAAAAAATTAGTGATTATCTTACACATTAAAACACATTAGCCACTACTTGTCTAAATTATATTTATCATTATTTCCACTTAGGTCATCCCTAAAATGTTTGAAAACACCATTAAAAGCTGGTAATCTATATAAAAAAGGGCCTCTGACACTTGTTCTATGTAAAAAGGGCACTTGCAGACCATAATATAATATTTAATTACGCATGTATATAAAACACATAAGGAAATTATGAGACACTGTTAATTTCCAAAATATGTATACCAATGTTTGTAAAATTTCTTAAATTTATAAAAAATTTATTGTAAATGTAGAATATATCGTAAATCTTTAAGCGCCGTTTTCTCAAAACATGATTTTTCGAGATGGGTCCCTTTTACATAGAACTCTCAATTGATAGTTAAATAGGGAAATTATAGTGGTCAAGAACGTAGTCGCTATGGATAAACATCAGAAGATATTGAGTTTGCTACACGAAATTATTTCAATTATTGCATTTATTTTGGTGATATATATATTTCATTTCTATTGCTCTTAATCTGCCTATAGATAAGCACTCTATACCATATATAGCTGGCATTATGATTTTACAAATCAAACAATACATTACTATGGAATAAAAAAGTAGTTTTGGATCACTACTTTTATATCAGCTCCTAAATCTAAACACAATTATTGGGTAAAAAAACTAAGGAAATTTATTCATGACTTTACATATCTAATAATTAAAACAAATAATATAAAATATAAATCCAATCGTAATAATCATATCTACATTGTTTACAGAGGTAACTATTGTGTGTCTTAAATTAAAATGAGCTTTTTCATCTGTACGTTTCTTCATGAAAATGGTGATGCCATAAATTGATTTTCAAGTACCTGAAACATAGAAAATATTTTAAAGTGTCCACTTGAGTTATAAATATAATAATCTTATTTACATTTATTTTAATAAACCAAAATATGCTTTTGTAAATTCATAAAAACTTAACAATTTTAATAAATTAAGAATGTATTATTGTAATAGTTGCAACATAAAGCCTTACTTATATAGTAATAATTTATAATTAAAATAGCTACTTATTTCTGTAATAACCACATTTTAAATAGCTAAGAAGTGTCAAGCTAACGAGTTTGCTTTCGGGATTGAGGATATTAAATCAATGCTATATCCAGAATTATATTTAAGGTAGTTATGGTCTTTATATTTATATGACTACATATATTTTTTATTTATTTTCCTATAGTTAATGTTCGGCCAACTTTTAATATTTAGTGGTCCACCTTTTAAATATTAACTCATAAGACTGGTCTTAAAATGTAGCAATGCATTCTCAATATCATTAGGGCTTTATATTATAGTAGTTTCAACTTCAAATAATTTAAGCTTTTATTAAAATTATTTGCGATCTTAGAAGAGGGAGGAGAATTCCCACTATCCTCTCCCTTCTTTCCTTGGATTCATCGCTGTATAGAGGTAAAATATATTTTTCATGAAATTAAATTTGATGTGTAATTTATAAACAGAAGTTAATATGAAATAGTTATTATGAAAATTATTATAAAGAATTTAAATAAACAAGCATAAATGAAATTAATATTATTTTAATAATATGAGTACTATATTACTATTTACATTTCTCTACATATGAACAAATATTTAAAATAAAATATATGAATATATATACGATTATTTTAAGATATATATACAAATTAATTGATATGTGTAAACATATAAATACATAGTACTTTATATATGTCATTAAAATATGTACCTTTAACCATTTTATAGTATGTATCTATATAAATATATGCGCAATACATACGTATATATTTTTTTTAATGTAAAATATATTTATGTATACCTGGAGTATTACATTTTATACATGTAAGATAATAATGTATGGTTGTAAATTACTAAATACATTGTATTAATTTCAATAAATAAATAATTTATATTATTACAATGTTTAATACATTTCCTATGATAAATAAAAACATAGATTTATTAAATAAGAGTGTTAACAATGAATATATGGCATTATTTAAAGTTCATTACTTTTTGAAATTTACTATTGTGAGGAATGATAATACCAAAATTATATAGTCGTAAGTCATAAGGATGTTAATGAAACACTATCGTGTTCGAGAGTTGAGTGGATATATATTATATTTTTGATAATAAGACTAAAACTGGTGGACAGATATATTGTCACATTAAACTAATATTGCTTGAAAGTAAGATAGTTGATATTTATTTGGCAATGGCCTATACAGATGAGCCTGTGCATGATAGGTAGTAAATTGTGTGTATGACTATTATTTTGAGCAATGATAGAGATTTAACATGTAGCTACTCACAAATTATTCTAGTCTACAATAAGGTTTTCGTGTAAAACTGAACCAAAATACCACTTACAAATGGAATATAAGCCAGTGTCATCTGGCTTCTATGTTGCTAGTTTTGGGGTGGCAACCACAAATAAACTTGAACGTCCTACAGCAAGTCCTGATTTTGTGTACTACTTCTTCCTGCATCAGATTGAACGACATGGCTATTAGTGCCATGCCTAGCATCAAGTACATAGAGCAGAATATAAAGCTCAAATCAATGCTGTCGTTCTTATAAATCTTATCACCAGGTACGATGTCTCCGAAACCAATAGTACTCAGGCTTATGAAGCAGAAGTAGGAACCATCAAGAAAACCCCAGTTTTCCCACTTGGAAAAGAGTAGGGCTCCAAAACATACGTAGCTGGAGAATACAAAAATGTTAAAATTATGTACATTATACATATATATTAAGAAACAGTTCAGTCACAAAATAAACACCAACCTAAATTGGTTATAATATATTTTATATTTTGAATGCCTGTATAATAATATCTAAGATAGGGGTAGTAATTATGCTTTCAAACAACTTTATATCTAAATTAACATCCTTATCCTTTTAAGTGGGGGTTTATATGGGCTTTGTAATACCTATTAATACTTAAATGTTACATGGAAGCCTCCTAAAAACATTAGAAATGTAAAAGGGTGCAGTAAATACATCCGCAATATATACTACACCAAACAACATTAATTAAAAATTCGTACTTCATAAGCACCTCTGGAAAAAAAATAACAAATAACTTATATAAAAAAATATTTACAATGGACATTAAGTTGTTAATATCAAATCCATGCAAAATATTTAACAGATGTGAGATAAATTATATCAAAAAGTCCTCACACGCATAAAGTTATTCATATTCCATATACAAATTTAGTAACTAACCCATCACAGCTCCAACAAAAAACAATTATGCGCATATTAACAAATATATATCGAATTAAAGTATGGTTACAGTTTTAATTTAATATTATACATTGCATACTTTACAAATACAAATTAAATGATAACAACAATCATAATAAGTATAACATCTCAAGTCGAGGGAAATTAAAAGCCTAAAATATGTTTAAAGCTCATTTAAATACTACAAAAATAAGAATCAAATAGTCAAAGCTATTATATATGCTTTTAGTGAGGATTTACTCCGTCTAGATATTATATTGGAAGATTGAAAAATGATACCTAAACACGGGAATCAAACCCAGGACTAAATCAAAGGTCTCGGGTTTGATTCCCTTGTTCGGTGTCATATTTCAATTTTCAAAATATTACAAAAAAAAAATTTTGCTAGTATTTTAAAATTAATTTAAACGATACTTTTAAAATGCTAAAAAAATTATATGTAAAAACAAATTACAAGTAAAAGAATATATTCTACATATAAGTAACTTTTGTAACACAACTAATCTTATAATTATTGTTGGCAGGGATGCTTTATAAATACTTAGAATCCTATTTTTCTAAAAAATTATATTTAAAAAAAAATCTTTAGTCAAATAAATTAAAGCTGATTTAATATAAATATTAAAATAAAACCTTAAATAATTTTATTTTAAAATATGTTTGTATCATACGTCCAGGTTAATCATCATTATTAGCACCGCGTATTAATACCCGTTCGGATTATACGCACTTACGCTAATGTGTAATGGTAGGGTGATTGTGAGATGAAATGACGAACCACGGTGGAGGCTTGGCATTCCTCACATTCACAAGATGTCTTGTCAGAGGTGAAGGAAGGGTTTGGTAATCAGATAACTCTATGCCGGGACCAAGGATTGAACCCCGGCCGCCAGCACAGAAGTCTGACACCTTACCCCTAGACCGCCAGGTCACCTCCAGGTTAATCAATGTATATAGCTTAAACCATATTTAAAAAAAAATATAAATGTTGAAATTTGAATACCAAAGGTGGTATATGATATACTTGCTGTGTACTTTTCGCTGTTAGTATAGCAGCCATGTAACTTCATTTAGTGCACTTTATAAAAATGGGCCTCCAAGTACCTGTTTAGAAAGCATCCCTACCCAAAATAATTCTAAGATTTATTGTGTTACATACTTACATGTAGAATATGTTCTTTTCCTCGTAATTTGTTTATTATACATACATTTTTTGTATATAGTGAGAGTAAACATTATTTTATACAGCGTAATTTATTATAGTTCTGGTACCATCCTCAAAATAACCAACCATAAACCAGTTGAGCCATCTTCTTACTATAATATAGTTCAGAAAAAAGTTGTTAAGTTTAGGGCCAATGGGACAGCCTAGTTGTAATCGATTTCTCGTAAACTGAAATGAATATCCATAGAAGTGAGTAGCCTACGATACAATTTTAATGTTAAAGTAATATCTAGCAATATAACCGAATGAATATTAAGACGCGGGGCTAATAAAACTGTATCATTACTAGAATTTAAAACAATAAAAGAAATGGACAACCCAAATATATATGATTTCTCATAAACTAAAATGACTATCCAAGGGTTGACTCCAGTATAGTATTACAGTTTAAAAACCATTGCTACTCATGTTATCTAAATAAGAGAAGACTTAGTTACAACCAAGCGGTGGTGGTTCGTGTATAGGCACTGCTGAACTGCAGCACCCCTTATTTCCACTTGATATTATCGATAACATTTAATATAATGTATTCTTTTTTCTTTAATTCTTTCTTTATTTTTGGTAGTACAATATTTATTCCTTAAGCTTAATGTCAGTACCTCAGTAGCCATTACCTAGTTTATGAAAAAGATACAAAAATCTTTGTATGAAACTGTGCGCTTCACAGTGCCAGCGACGTGGTGTTTGACTGTTGTGTGCATGCGCACATAAGAAGTGGTGGGGAGGAAGGCGGGACTGCCAGGTAGAGAGAGCACTGTTGCTCTCGCAGTGCCGGCTCTGGCGTGATGGTGGAAGGAAGTTTTTTTTTACTCAGCGTGTGTTGTGCTTAAAAACCGTGTACCATATTCTTGAATGTGATAAAGTGTAGAAGAGTGTAGAATTATATTATTATTCTGCTTCCAGCTATTCTATTTGATTATTTTTTTTCGGTTCTTTTATTTAACAGAAAGACTAAATGCGCTTGCAGTACTTTCAATGTAGAAAAACTTCCTCAATTGCCATCCAGAGATCAAGGAGAAAATTATTGAACTTTTTGCTCAAATTAAAACAAGACGAATGGATATCATTTTTAAATGAATAGATAAAGCTTGAACTGTAACAATTTAAGTTAAAGTAAGTAAAAAATGTTTGTTTTTGTTAAGATTTTATCAAGTTTTGAATTAATTTTCTTTTTATATATTTTTTTCCCCTTTTATACAATTTTAAAACAAAGGCTAAAAATTTTCTGGGGAAGCACCCCACTAATTTTAGCTATGAGGCACAACTGCAACCGAGCTATAGTCGATTTATTGTAATGTGCATGACGTTCATAAATAAAAATATAATCACTATAGCTTGAACTATTCGTGAACTCACTTCAGTGTAGTATTAAAGTTCAAGATTCATTTTCATGCTCAAAATACGAACTAGAATTTCCAATACTGAAGAGTTGCAGTAGATTAAGTACAATTTCCATACTTGAAATCAGAAAAAGAAGAGACTAAGTACAACTCAGTCGATAGTCTCTATTCCCACCTCATAAATAATAACTAGAAAAATGGATCAGTCTTGAACAGAAGGGTTAGTACTGTCTTAGGAAACGCGATAGTATTCTAAGCAAGCACGAATTTAGAAATTGTAAAGGGGGGGACAGGGGCACAGATATATTGAATGGAGAGACATTTGTATGCACCGGTAGACATATTTTTCCTTAACGCGCACCCTTCTTGTCAATTGACTTGCTTAGTGCCCACCGCCCACCCCTACTCTCCCACAAAATTTCATTGGTCTCACAACCTCATTGGTTACCACCTCAGCCCTCACCCTCCACTTCCATTAGTCTACAAAAAATAATCAAATATTCTAAATAAAGGGGGTCACGTGCCCCCTGTGGGCCCCCCTTAAATTCGCGCTTGCTTCTGGGTGCTTTCACTGGCTACGTAGGAAGCAGACCACAACAATAATAGGTGTTATAGGTTCATACGGGCCCCATTTAGGCTTAGCGTGCTTCCTGAGATATTATAAAATACTATTTAAAAATTTCTTTGAAACATTGGGGCAGTATGTGTGTGTATGTTGATTAAATTTTTGTGGCACGTACATGGAAGGGTTTGAAATATTCAATAGTATATGCCAATAGTATGAGCCACTATTTATAATATACATTGTTGTAAGAGGGTGAAGATATAAGAGTAATGTAGGTGAGTAACCTGCAAGAAACTATAAATAGCCAGCCTGAGGTTACATTGTGACCGCATCTTGCTGGGTGAAGGACACACGTTGATCACAGCAATGGTCTGCTTGGCCAGTTTTGGGTCATGCGATCGTAGCTATGTTCTGATTGGTTGCAGGGAACATTTTAAAAATAATCAGTTTTTAAAACCGAACAAATCTCTCGTGGCACTTGGCTGAGATCTGTCTTCGAATGCGTGTGTGTGTGTCTGTGTGTGTGCAATTCGCATATATAATTTATCATGTACGGAATTTCACTGCTAGTGTTTTTCATGTGTAGGTGTGAGTTTCACCCGCACGTATATGTTTGTAATTAATAATTAACTAATAAAAGTTTGACCGTAATTATCAATAAAAATTGAAAAATTAGCAATTTATGCTTATTATTATACGACGTGAATCTATTCACTAGATTACTTACCAAATTAACGTGCCGAACTTATCATACGTTTAATTCCTTCACGCATATAAAAATACCGTGTTACAGGTTATGGTGGCAAATAGATCAACAGCTTATTCAGCTAATTCAGGCTACGCGTGAAAACAACATATAATTCAACTGGGAAAAATTTCGGTTTGTATTGATAAAGTTACAACCTTTTTGTTTGGGATTTGATAAGAATAGAATTTGTCCGGATGATACTAGGGTCAAGGCTATTCAGGACATTGAAGTAATTGCTTATGGCAGGAACCGCAGCGTATTTTGGGAACGGTCAGTTACCTAAGTCCGAACGGTTAGTAAAATGCAGTGCTAGAGAAATAAATGGTGGGGTTCACCTTACAGACTTTCTAACGCTTTAATCTTAAAGTATCGATGGTTACCAAAAACTAGTAAAATTTGTGAAACGAAATAATATAAGTTACACTGTTGCCGAAACCCTCCACCAAAGATAATAAATGTATTAATATACACTGTTACAGAAGAATAAAGAAAAGAGGAGCATCTGTTTACCAAAGAGTGTAACAACTAATTACATAATTAGTTATAAGTAGGTATACCATAAGAATAAATATGTTTGCGTGTAGCTCAGAATTTAAATAAATATATATATATATATATATATATTTCAGAGTAGATAAATATATATATATATATATATATATATATTTCAGAGTAGATATTTTTATTCTAAATATTACTACAACTTTGTAATGATAAGTTATTTATTATATCAAATAGTTGCAGATATATGATCAAAATTGGAAATGTTTTATATTTAAAGTGCCCTTAAAGTAATTTTCATGGGAAAACAATAATTGTCATTATGTTTGTAGCGTTAAAAATAGTTTAAGCGGATTTCAATAAAATGTATTTTATCTCTTTATGCCCTCCAGTATCCTACCCTTAATTTTATGGTTAGATATATAATACTAAAACCTCAGGGGAACCTTATGAAGACCCTGGATGTCAAATTTTAGCCCAATTGGAAAAATGTTTTTGGTTCCAATCCAAAATATAGACAGGCAAAGAGACAATCAGATGGCATTTCAAAAACCACTTTTCATTCTCAAGGGGTCATGAAACGTGTAGATTTATCGAAATATTGCGTTTGATTTTTTTTTTTTTTTTTTT
>CABFOW010002418.1:22184-73677 GCA_902141385.1 Timema californicum
TTTTGACAATCACAATACTTCTCTCTCCAAAAGCTCGAGACAAAGTAAAAAAAAAAGAATTACATTCCACCAAAGAGCATAAATCAAATAAAATACACCGTTACAAAACCACTAGGAAAAGAGGAACATATGTGTTCACAAAAGAACATAACCATTAGTTTCATTTTCAAAAAATTGAAAAAAAAAACTATTAATTTGTTTATAGATCTAAAATTCTTGATGTTATTAAAGTATATTTAAAATAAAAGAGTATTATATTACATAGTACCACATCTATACTGTGATACATTATTTCGTATCTCAAATAGTTACAGAGATCTGGTCGAAATTGGACATTTCTGCACACGTAGGTCGTTCTAAAGTATAAATGAAAATTGCAATTTTGTGCGATGTTAAACAGTGTTTAGACACAAAATTTAATCTAAATTTTTAACGCGGATTTTGAGAAAATCGGTTTTATCTCTTTTTTCCCTCATGTAAACTACCCTTAATTTTAACGTTGGATATCTAATTCCAAAAATTCTTAGGGGGGTCCTTATTAAAACCCTGGATATCAAGTTTTAGCCTCGTCTGTAAAAAACGTTTCGGTTCTATTCCGCGATATAGACAGGCAAAGAGATTAACGGATGGCAACGCTAAAACTACTTTTCATTTTCAGGGGGTCATGAAACATGAATATTTTTCGAAATATCATTTTGTATTGTTTTGACAATCATAATACCCCTCTCTCCAAAGGGTCAAGACAGAGTAAAGGAACCACCAAAGAACATGAATCAAATAACATACAATGTTAGAAAACTATAATGAAAAGAACAGATGTGTCCACCAAAGAGCAAACTAATCAATTTCATTTTCAAAGACTAGTATGTGTGTGTATATATAACATTGTAAATATTATATTATATATATATAAAACATTGTAAATATTATATATATATATATATAACATTGTAAATATTTAGTACTGTTAAATATAAATCACCCTTTCTAGATTTTTTTTATCAAAATCATTATAGCGGATTTTGAGAAAATTGATTATTTTTTCTATTGCTGCTGTTACGTAAACTAATCTTGATTTTAGGGCTATACATCTAATTCCAAAAACATCTTGGGGGAACCTTATGAAAACCCTAAATACTAATTCTTAGCCCAATCAGTAAAATGGTTTCGGCCCCAGTCGGAGACAGCCAGACATACAGACAGAAGGCATCACAAAAAACACTTTTTCAGTTTCAGTGAGTGATGAAGTATCAACCTTTATCAAAATCTCGAGTTCGATTTTTTTTACGATCTTAATACTTCTTTCTTCGAGTGGTATAGATAAAGTAGAAATTACCTAAGATCATCGCCCTTTCTTGTACACCCCATTTGGGAACTTCTGAAAAATGATTTTGTGTGGTCTTAGAATTATTCTCACAGTAGGCAGTTAGAGTTTTTGAAAAGATCTACAGCATATTACGCTATTGCAACCCTTTTTTATCCCTTCAAAAACATTGCCATAACTACACGCTATCTGTAGTCATAATTCCTTAGATTTTACTTTAATGCGAGATGGCAAGCCCATATAATATGATTCTCGATCTCTTACCATTACTGAGCAAAACTACGTGCAGGGGGAACAAGAGATGCTCGTTGTCTCATTTGGATTAAAAAGTTCCATAACTTTGTATATGACCACAAGCGCATGATGGGATTCTTTACTATATTTATCGTCGTATTTTTCTTCCTTTTCAAACGTAGGCATTTCACCCGTGAGCTCATTCGTGCAACTCATCTCAGTTTTGAGAAAGTCAAGGCGTAAGTGTTTCACACCTTCTATTGGCTAGTAATAAACTCTGATTTAAAAATATAATACTTCCGTGCCCAGTATATAATTGTTTTCAACGAGCTAAAACAAAGGACCCGCTGAAACCTCATAACATCTCTAATCACCCTTTGCTAAAGTAGGCGCTCATTTTATGGCTTATAATAATGATAGTTATCTAGTTACTGTGGGCTACCATTAGCAGTGGATTGAGGTTGAGAAGATCTCTAGTAAGTCTGCCTACTCTGCTATAAGTGGACTCAAACTCATCTATGCACGTTTTTGGATTCCCGAACACTTCGTAGATGACAACTAACCTTTAGACAAACACGAAATCATAAATGTTATAACGATATTGGAACAATAAATTAATAACCTCTAGTCCTTACTTCCCTAGAGCAATAGTTTGCCTGATAAAATGGTTAGAATGTTCATATTAATGTTTAAAAAAATCGCAGTACGATCGTGGTTATCTTCCTTCTTTTCCCTTCCCTAGAGCAATAGTTTGCCTGAGAAAAGAGTTAAAATTGTCATATTGATGTTAAAAAAAATCGTAACACGATTACGATCGTGGTGATCTTCTTCATTTTCTTCTTGAATATATAAATCTTCCAGTTGCAGGGCTCCCATACCCACAGGATTATATTAATCCATTCCGCACCCTCAAATCTAGACTACCCATAAAGTATTGCTACTTGAGGCTAGAAATAATTATTGATAATGCTGCGACTACAAAAGTAGGATAATAAATTCACTATGACAAAAATGATGGAGTATATGGATTTTTTTTACAATTATCTGTTTTTTGTTTTGTTTGGAACACTAAACTGCAATTTGAGAAGAGGGTTGCTTGGTTAGGAAACTGATAAAGCGGCCATGCATAGTTTGAATAAAAGTATAACTTTATAGACTAGATTCATATATATATATATAAGGCTTAGTTACACTGGTAACGGAGATGTCTTCTGAAGACCATTTTAGGGTGAGCCGTTTTGGTAACGACATGAGTGATCTATAAGGTTTTGAGGAAGTGCCATCACCCTCTCCAAATGAAAATCCAGAGGATATAATATCCTTGACTTCTCAGTATTCTCACGTAAATATGTCTCCAATATATTTTACATTAAAACCTGAAACTCTCTAAGAATCATTTTCAACAACAACAAAAAGAATATGATTAATATCTGATAAACAAGAAGATATCACCAACTTACCTTATAGGATATATAATTTAAAATAAACCATACATGATACACATATATAAAGCTAACTACACCAACCAATAAAATAAATGATAATATATGATTATAGCTAAACTAATTTAATAAGAAATAGTTTAAACAACTGATCGCCAGGCTCCTAATAAAGCATAATTAGAATAATTAGAAGCTCATCCTGCTACTACGGCTCTTAAAACTGGTAGGCCTAATAATATTATTAGGTCTGGAAGAACTATCCACCCACTTAAAATGCCTTGTCTTATACCTGTATATCGTATATTCTTTAGTTGTTAAAAACAAAACAAAAATACGTGTTTAATAATTTTTATAGTGGCACAGCAAGTTGCTGAAATTTATTTTTGTTGGCAAGTTGGCCTGATTGTGAGAGAATTTTACTTTTGTGTTTTACATGGAAGTTTCTGCTAGTCTTTGTCTCAGCCTATCCAATTGTATTTGAGAACTGCTCGATCATTATTGTAGCAAAGTTTTACTAATAAACCATGTTATTCAAGTTAATTCGTATTTTATAAGATGAAACAATTTATACTCTGTGGCACGAGTATACATTTTCAATTAGATTGTAAGGTAATGAATGAGGTTTGGATATTGTGCCATATTTGAGCAATGCAGAGGCTAGTAAATGTATCAACATTCAAGGAGATAAACATGTCAATAAGGTGTATAAATCTATCGGTGTTGTAAGTTTGGAGGCTGACGCTACGAACGTCAATATTTTACAGCTATCCAATCCGAAAATGTCCTTTGAGACAGTCAGTCTCGCAATGAATGCGGATCAAGTAGTTTATATGTAGTACCTCCTCAACAAGCGAGTCCCAACGAGGGACTGAATAAATTGTACTAGCCTCTGTGTAGCTGACTTATGCGGTGTGCCCACCCATTGCATCTGTGTTAGCTACTAGCCGCGTGGCTGGCCGTGTTAGCACCACTCGTATTCCCACTAACCACCGCAGCCAGATGCGCGTCGTTCAATAAAACTCCATTCACTTTATCTTTATCGAAACATAATGTATTATATAATTATGTATATCTACTATTATAATACAACGTTTGAGCTTAAATTTTTTAACAAGTTACAAGACAGATGTAACAACGTACGAGTTATGGCTTAATCAAATGGGGGACACTCACCGAACCTCCAAGACGAGCTGCGACTCACGGCACAAGCACCGACCACCTCACTCCATACAACCACCCGACAGACTGACGGAGCGTTCTACAGGCGCCACCTAGCGTCAAACCTGAGACTGGCGGGAAACAAAGGATGATGGTTGCTTCTTCCGGCCACGTCAAGCTTCTAGGATATTCTACACGTTGCTCGGACCATCTCGTCAGCCCGTTCTTTCGCTTCTCCTTTCTTCCCTTTCCTCGCGTCCCTCCCCCTCTCTGTCAACTTTAACTTTGTATATATAGTGGTGCATTGTTGGTCTATGGTCACTTATAACACCACCAGCTTATCGAGGTGAGAACGGCGACGTAGGGCAGGGGTTTTATTAATATTGTTATTGTCTGTGCCAAAATTATATTCCGGCGTAATGGGGAAACTTTCTAAATTATGGTTTGGCTCACCTAATCGTAGTTTGAGTACGTAAACTCACTACGTCATGCGCTTCTCGCTCTAATCTAAATGTCGTCGCCTTTCTGCCGTCTTTTTGGGCTCCGGCCCTATTTATTGCGCCTGTTGGCTTTATTGGAATATTTACATTGTAATGAATACGCAGAGTAAAACTCTACGTCTTGGGATTACTACCAATTCAGTGTTTATTTGTGGGTACGCTTAGGATTAGCTGTCGTCTGGGTAGATTACTTTATATTAGGAGACAAGACACTAATAAGATAGAGTGGGACTCGTTACACTATTTGCTCGTTATTGTTGTATAACGTTATGATATTTGTTGGGGGTTATGAGCGCTTAACGCCTGTGTGTTACTCGAGACCTTTGAATATCATAAGCGTTGAAGATTACCTTATTGATTTAGACGTTCTTCGAACCTAGGACCATAGACTTTGTTATGAATCAAGTTTAGTTATGTTCATCACGCTTGTTGCATTGTTGAGTTATGGTCTCCATGATCTATACGAAACTACTTCTAGATAGGAAGGAAGACCCGCTTCACGCTCTATGTTTGTTTATATTGTATAATGTGTACCTTTTCATTGTTTATGACAAATAAATATATGTTATTAAAATTAAGCCATTTCGCCTGATTTTCTAGTCATCCTCACCCGACTATAGGAAAGGGCGGGGTTGCAATTTCAAGTGAGCATAACCCGTATGTTCGGATGACCTTTAGGATACTTAAAATTAATTATTCCACTTAAACTAAAGATAGTCGTCCACTGGCTGCGTTTTCATTTGAATTATGTTCGTCAGAAGTCAGACGAATAGCTGCGAACGATCCGGTATCATTGAAAGGTATTGAAGGTCATCCACTATACCCGATATAGTTTGTGCGTCTTCGGAAAAAAGCATCCAAAGTGCAAACTATCCCATCTATATGGATTTCTTCGCAGTTATTCTGACGAATTGTATTGTATAGTGCAGAGTTCAGGACGTATTCCACATAGATGGTGAGAAACTTAAAACTTTGACCTGAAGGAATTTTCACTTGGAGTAGTATTTCAGAGGTAATGTATTGTTCCAAAAAAAATATTTTTATTTGTACAATTCTTGTGAGAAAAAATATGTTTTAAATTTTTATCTGATAACATATGCAGAACCGGTGCCTGTATTTTCACCTAGTGTACCAAATCTGTTTTCCGAATGTGTTTGTTAGAAATTAGATGAGGCTATTTGCTCTTCGACTTTTTTTTAAACAATTGTTATAACATTATCCAACAAGCTCATACATTTAACAATTCTATCGGCACAATCATGCTTTACTTCAATTGATTTTTTACAGTAGTCTCAATTTGCTATTAATAATGCCAAATGACCATTCAACAACTTGTTGTGCTCGAGACAGGCGGTCATTGAACATCGTTTCTGTTGGTCCAATTATTGATTCTGGGAAAGGTCTGTTTAATTAAGATTGCAGTGAATATGTTTCATCTCCCAAAATAACACTAGGTACTGAAATATTTGTTCCTGGTAGTGTTTTTTTGACGTCCAACACCTTATGCCGATGTTTCAAGATTTTTTGAAAGATTGGAATGAGAAAAAACACCACCATTACTTTCTTTGTCATATGCTCCTAAATTAATAGCAATAAACTTGTAATTTGACCCTGCAACTCCTTGTAAAATGATTAAAAAATAAGGTTTCCAATTTCGATACATGCTGCCTGAGTTTTTTGGATATTGTATGCTTAGGGGTCTATATGTTTTCCGTCTATATATTTAACACAATTAGAGGACTTTCACTTATTATTATTATTATTATTATTATTATTATTATTATTATTATTATTATTATTATTATTATTATTAGCACAGCGTTTTACTACCCGTTCGGGTTATACACACTTACGCTAATCTGGAATGAATGGTAGGGTGATTGTGAGATGAAATGGAGGATCCTACAGTTTAACGTAGGATCCGAACCACGGTCGAGGTTTGGCATTCCACACATTCACAAGTTTTGATTAATATATGTCTTGTCAGAGGCGAAGGAAGAGTTTGGCAATCAGATAAAACTATGTCGGAACCGAAGATTGAACCCCGGACCCCAGCACAGAGGTCTGACACTTTACCCCTAGCCTGCCGGGTCACCTAGTTATTTCAGTTATAGACATAATGTCATCGTATGCTGGAAATGGGATACCTACAGTATGCAATGCATCCCAAATAGCCCTAGATGCCGCATGAATAAGTCTTCCAACAGTAGTGTCTGGAACTATAAATGCATATCCCAATGTCTTAAACTAGGAGCCTGTTGCCAAGTACCTACAAAATTAATTTATTTTAGATTTTTATATCTACGTACTACTTAATATAAAAATAAATATTCTAATTAGGGTTGGACGTGAATGGAAATTCAACCGCGGCATGAGAATGGGAAATGAGTTAAAAATAAATAATAATGTTACAATGTAGTTCTTGTGTTCTTATGAATAAACTTATACAAAGTTTACTGTTGCAACTATTGTATAGAGTCACACTGAAATGTTTTAATAGTGGATTGATTTCACTAAAATTTGAAAATTATATTAATGCTGGGCTTATGGCATTTAAAATATATTCAAAAGTATCTTGATTCATTCGATACACGATTGTTTCTAAAAATAAAATCGTGGGTGACGGATTCCCATCTGATACATTCGTTTCCAGTGGACGAATTACAGATGAGGAATCTGACAAGTTCGTTTCTTCTGATTTCTTCCTTAGCCTGGGACACCCCCCCCCCTCCATAAACCTTTTGCCTCCAGACGTATCTCCTAAACCGCTGGGGTTAGGTAGTTGCTCTTTTGGGAGGGGGGGGGGTACCTCAGGTTTTTCATAAATATCTGTATCCATTTGTAGCTCAAGAAACTGATACATACTACAATTACTGACATACAAAACTATATGAGGTGTTCTTAATTATTGATTGAAGGAGGTGAAAGATGAACCAGGTTAAATTTATTTAAGTTAATTATTTGTCATTAAGTAGGCTAAGTTTTGGCTAAATTTAGTTAATTTAAATAATTTTGAAAATCTCCAGGTTATTTTTAGTTAGTTGGTGAAAAGTTTATTAAGTCAATACGTCAATACGTTGGTGAATATTTGTCAAATTTATACAACTTAAATCGATTGGTACATGAATGAAATAGAATCTTTACCTGTCGTTGAATCTGATTTACATAGATAAGGCTAAGTTTATATTTATTTATGTGTAGCACTTAACTAATGGTAAACGATGCATAACGTTCAATGTGCACTTCTTAATTAAAATACAACAATTTATAAAGTAAAGTAGACACTAAAGGCTTGTATTAAATTATGTATATAATTTACTTTCTCGCTATCTTACAGGTTGAGAATGTATTGTGATCGTCAAAAAAAATCGAATTCGAGATTTAAATGAATCTCGACGTTTCATGACCCCCTTGAAACCGAAATGTGGTTGTTGAATTTCCGTCTGTCTATCTATCTGTACCTTCAAATAAATCCTAAACTTTTTTACCGATCTGGCTAAAAATTGGTATCTAGAGTTTTGATAGGGTTACCCGAAGGTATTTTTGGAATTGGATATCAAACCTTAAAATTAAGGGTAGTTTACTGAAGGTGAAAAAGAGAAACAGTAGATTTTCACAAAATCGTCTATAACGATTTTTATTAAATTTCATTTTCAAAAGATTTATAAATATTTCAAACAAAATGGATATTCTCAATATTTCGGCAAAATGACTTTAAGGGCTCCGGTTTGATGCGTAATTTTTCATTTTTTATCTTATCCCCGAAACTATATGAAATATAAAATTACTTGTCATTGCAAATATGTAGATCTATTTATAATACAGATATTATATTCAAAACATATTTTTATAAAACCAATAACTTTCAAGCAATATGCAAGTATATGTTTTTTTTAAACTTTTCGAGCACCAAAGGTGAAATATTGCGACCGTAAAAAATCTAACACAAAGTGTTGATTTTGATTAAATATCGTATCTAGGCGTTGATTAATATTATAAATAGACTGGCTATTTTCATTTTCCCATGAAAAATTAGGCTTACTTTATTTTATTTCTTTGATAGTAGATCCACTAACTTGTTCTGTGGTTCATTGAAATATGTGTAGACGTACGATAACTACCGTTAGCATGATTGCATTTGTGTCTTAAATTTAGTTATTTATTTCAGTTATTTTATGGTTTTGCGTATAGTGTGTGCGTATTTAGTTTGGTTTCTTTGATTATAAATCCAACATATTTATTTGTGTATTTATTGCAACAGTGCCTCCACGTCTGATAGCCATTTTTATTGTGCTTGAGTTTTATTCTTAAATTCAGGTATTTATCACTGATTTTATGGTTTTGCCTGTAAATTATGTTTATTTAGCTTTGTTTCTTTGATAATTTATTTTGTTGCTCATTGAAACATTATATTAACGTAAGAGAACCACTGTTAACAACCTTATATTTGCATCTTATATTTAGGTATTTTTACAGCTATTTGTGGGTCTCCATTTAAATTGTGTTTATTTTGTTTGATTCATTTGATAATGAATTAAATACAGTTTCTTGTCATGCTCATTGCATCATATATTCGACTAATTAGAGCCCCTATTAGCTTGCTTGTACTAGTGTAACAATTTTTTTCAGTTATTTGATTGTTTTCCATATAAATTATGTTCAATTTTTATTTATTAGTAAATTGAAATGAATTTTTTGTGGGTATTCCCTGTAACAATACGTTCACGTAGGAGAGACACTGTTAGCATGCTGGGATTTGTATCCTAAATTTAGCTATTTTTTCAGTTAGTTTATGGTTTTGCCAGAGGCGGCTCGTCCCTAAAGTGCGGAGGCGCGCGCCCCCTATCCCCACGAATTCCCAGTTCATTTTAAAGTTATTATTCGCACTCTCACGACAATTTTATCTTGCCATAATAGTTTCAAGAAAAATATGTTTTTGGTTTAAGTAATAGCAGGCAATGTTTAAACCAAACCTTCCCTCCCTTTAACCCACTGCCCCCATCCTGCTATAGCTAGCTAGCATGGCTTATTCTTCTTTTGAAGGCGCACTGCCTTACGCGACCTAAGGTTGAAATATTGTGAAATGTGTATAGCGTGAACCAGCAATAGTTGTTATCAGTCATCCTGCGTGCTCCTGTATCTTGAGGATGTGTGTGGCGTGTTTGTTTATAATAATATTATGTAGGGTTATTCTAGGATATTGTTTATTTGAGTTATATGTTTTAATATTTTTTGTAACTAGGCGTAATATGAATAGTTCAATTCAGGCCCTTAAGACAACGAATATTGCAAGATTAACTCTTGATCAAAAAAGAGAATTGAATTCATTAGGTAGGCCATGTCCTGAATTTTGTATGGAACAAAGTGAAAACATACATACTTATATATGTATGCACATTACACAGCTTCAGAGTTTCTACAACACATGGGGGGGGGGAGTTTTTTTTATCTTTGCATGTTGTTTGTTTGTGATATTAATTTTTGAGTTTAACTAAATGAATATTTAGCATAACATATTCCGAAAATTGTGTCTTCTTTTAAATATATTATTTAAAAATAATTTATGAATTAAGCAGCTTCTAAAGGGACGAGCCACCACTTGGTTTTGCATATAATAATAATAATAATATTTAGCACCGCGTCTTACTACCCGTTCGAATTATACGCTTTAAGTACTAATTACTCTAATGGATTAGGAATTGGAAAGGTTGAATTAAAGGAAGTGAACCCGCATTTGCGTGGAGGGAGAGTGGAAAACCATTTAGGAAAAACCACCCCAGTTCACCCGACCGAGATTTGAACCTCGATCTCCCCATCCTCAGGTGTCGAGCTCAACACGACAAGCGCATTAGCCAACTACGCCACCGAGGCGGGTTTTTGTATATAAAATATTAGAGATACTTAGTTTTGTTTCTTTGAGAGTAAATTAATTTTAACCATTTATTTTTATGTTTATTTAAACAATGCCTCAAAGTAAAAGAGACACTATTAGCTAGCTTGAAATTTTGTATGTTATCTGTCATATCAGTTATCAGTGCTGTTTTTTCTGAACTAGGTTTATTTTTCTTGATACTAAATCAACAACATAATTTTATTTGAAGTGATAGGATGCTTACTATAAAATGCTTATATCAATTTACCTCATTTTTTTGTTTCTTAGAGAGAACATCTATGTAAATAATTAAAATCTAAGGTTTGTATGTGCAGCCTCATTTTGTGGATTTTTCCTTTTTTTCTGGAGTATAAACGATAAAAATACCAAATAATACATGTTTAGAATGTCTAGTTTTACAGCAAAGTATTATGTGAACTTCATTTACCTGATAAGCTGCTCCTCCGGATCATTAGCTATATTTGAGATCCTTCGAGACACAGTATCATTGAAAAAAGGGATAATATCCAGCTAATGTGTTTGTTTTTTCACCAATAATACTTGAAACCCAGTCTTTGGTGGCAGGAAACCCTTCCTATTCATAAACTGATTTGGTCTGACACTTCAAGTACCTTCATATTCAGAGATGAAAAAGAAGCCAATTTTTCTTTTCCAGATTTTATAATGGCTTTTTTCCCCCAAAAAACTCAAGTGGCTTACTTTTCAGGTTCTCATGTTTTGTTTGTAAATAATTTTTAGTAAAGATTGCTTCATTGAATTGTTAAAAATGGTCTCATGACAAATAAAGCATAAAGATGCAGGTTCTCACTCATTTCCCCCACAGGTTAGTCTTTAAAACAAGTATACAGTACTATACAAGATGTCTGCTTATGATTAGCCCTATGCGAAGAAGATTTAAGATTACTTAGGCTCAGAAACATTTTTACAAACATTATCTTCACTAGAGGTAGCTTCAATTTCTGAGTCGATCATTTTCCAAATAACCAGACAGGTTTGTTTAGTTAGCCACGTACCCATCTTGATCGATGCGAGAAAAGGTTTTATTTAAAAAAATATCAAAGCTCTTCCGTTTCTTAAAAAAAAATCAAAACAAATTCAACATAAACTCGCAATTTTCATCACTTGTAAATGACAACACTGATGCCAAACCATTCGTCAAAAAATACACGGAGAAAAAATAGAAAATAATTGTATATGCTCTTAAAACTAATGTTGTTAGGTTGTTTGCTTTGGGAAAATGTAAATTGTTACAATTATGTTCGATACTTTGAGAGATATTAAGAGAACAAGTCCCAGTAACGTAAAATGATAGCTAAGTAAGGTTTTAATGAAAAAAAAAAACTTTTGGAAATACTTATTAAAAGTTTATCAGATAGTTAAAGAAGAAAACTTTCCTCGGTTACCTTGAAAATTCCCCGCCACGTTTGACTCTCCACAACGTATGATCTTCTTGTAATTTTACAAATCTACCCTTGAGAGTTGCTTGTGAACCCCTAGAGGTTCGAGTAACCCAGTTTGAGAGCCACTGTATTATATATTAAACACACAGTATTCTCATTTGTATAAAACTATGGGAATAATTCTCTACTATCTACACAACCTTTCCCTAGCCATTTGACATAGGGATATTCATACATAATTGATATCACCCACATATGGCCGTCTAGCTTAAGGATAACTATTTATAGTAGAAACAGCATCCACAAATCCTTTAACTATAAACATAATTCCATATAAGTGGCACGTCCTTGGCATATTATTTGAATTTGGGAATAGTTATAGATAATGTTTGCTATCAAGCGTTGTCAACCTCTTCATTGCAGCGTAAACCCTATTTTTTCAATTAGTTCCCTGTGTTTGTAAAATAAATATAGGATATATGTCATCTGTATGCCAGCTCTGACATACAATATTTGTTCCCTGAAATCATTTTTTTTTATCTTACTAGATCCAACCCCCTTCCAACACTAAAGGTGGGGCAGAAAGTGTTAAAAAATTATTTACACTATAATCAGGGCCGCCGTAAGAGGGGAGATGAGTGGAAAGATAGCCCCAGGCGCTTCTCATGCCCATTTGTCTTAGTAAATTGTTTAAAAATTGTAAAGCTTGAATATATTATAATGTAACAATACAAGAGTTGTATTTTACAATCGAAGCCCCATCCAAACCGATGCTGCATAGACTATCGTCCAATTCATATTACCCACTCCAAGAAACGTCCACATTTATTCAAATCTCATACAATAGTATTCTTCACTATTGTAGTTCCATGTCACTTCAAGATATATATTCAAACAATATCATTCAATATAATTCACTATCAATTCTCTACAGTGTAAACTGTTCATATACGTACCCTCTGGATAAACTGGCTTGCACAGCCTAGTAACATGGCTGACTTCAAACCGTCCTAAATCGAGGAGTGGGGCAACCTTGCCTTAATGTATCAGCACTTATTGTTCCGACCAGCCCGGTTTAGACATATCTGATGGGTGATTTTCTGCACACCTGGCGAAGAGTGCACGCGGACATGGCTGCCCTCTTTCAGATGGTTTGATCAACCATCACCTGATCTCTGACGTCAGCAGCCAAGCAGTTAAAAAGATTTTTGACAACAAACATGAGTATCGTCTATACGGAGCGGGATGACCAATCAACGACCAACAAGCACGTTGGCCCACGTGAGAAAGACAGCGTGATCTTCCCAAAATGTTACGTCACCGACTTAATTTGGACTACTCCCCCCCTATCATAACTACGCAGTAAGACCACTATATATTAAGAAAGTGTGGAAGATGTAAGCTAACTATTGAACTCGGCACCATCGAGAATGGACCTCTGTAATATTTATTTATATTAGACTATTGAATTAGACACCATCGAGGTTGGACCTCCGTAATATGTATTTATATTAGACTATTGAACTCGGCACCATCGAGGATGGCCCTCTGTAATATTTATTTATATTATACTATTGAACTCGGCACCCTCGAGGATGGACCTCTGTAATATTTATTTATATTAGACTATTTAATTCGGCACCATCGAGGATGAACCTCTGTAATATTTATTTATAATGTACTTTTGAAATCTACGCCATGATGGATGGACTGTGGTTATTATTTTATATCGTCAGGAGACGACTTCCTGTAATCTGGACTCTGCGAAGGAAAGTTATAATACTCTGTAAATATTTATACTTTTTCGTACAAGTTTGAATATTGGAACATTAACTATTTAATTTAATTTTGTTATAGTAGAGATAGTCTGATATTCGTTTATTAATTATGGGCATTATTTAATACTATTTTCAAACTAAAAGTAACTTCAGTTTCATGTCGCCATTTAAGGGATTGTTTCTTAAAGATGTTTGTAAATTCTCAATGTTTGCTGTTCTAACTTAACGAAATGTAAATTGAAATAAATTAATTTTATCTATATTAATAATCTGGATGTTTAGACTATCCGTAATATCCTAGCTTTTGTTGTTGTACATTTTGTTACAAACTTCCTTCACAGGACATGTTTGGTAACGTGACAAACAAGGTGAAAATTAAATGAAAAATAAATTTCTTTAACAATAAATAAATTTATTTAAACAGAAATAATAAGAATTAGGTTTTCAATAATGTTACAAGTTTACAAGTTCGAATCTTGTTTCAATTATTAAGACTTTGTGAAATTTGATTGTCTTGCTTTAGCTACAAGGGCTGAGCAGTACCCAGGCTACAGGTAAGTGTTTTCTAAAAGAGAAAACAATTAAGTAGTTATTAACAAAAGGTATTGGACAAGATATACATATAGGCTATAATCAGTTAGCCTGACTGGATCTTAAGACAATATCCTTAAAACACTTTTGGTTTATAATAGAAAGATCTGTAGATAACAGTGGTCGATGGCTAGCAAACAGGTGTTGACTAACATGTACTATGGCTGGTCCCTTCCCCTATTGGTACTGCCAGAGCATTCAATAAAACAAACAATGCTAATAAGAATTACCCCTAAAAAGCAACACCAAAACAATAGGAGCCAAAAAATAGGCAAAGGCAAAAGTATTATTTGCGCAGACCCCCTTATGACCCAAGTGGTGTTCCGCGTTTTGCTCACCCAAGTGGTGTTCCGCGTTTTGCTCACCCAAGCTAATACCGTACGTGAAGCGTGACTACTTGAACAACCCAAAACATAGAACTCTATTAACCCAACTGGGATTTGAAAAACAGACAGACAGACTGGTTGTAGCCATACATATTTTAAACAAATGCACATGACGTCCATGGCGTCATGAGAAACATTGACTCCGAATAAATAAATGGAGCTTGTGGAGGTTAGTTAGTCTATTACTAAGACCTTACTACATTTGAAGCCATAGGCTCATAACTTAAAGGCTATATCATAAGGATACAGAGAAACATAGTCGCTAGGTCTGATATACCAAGTCTAAGGGATTCGCTAAATACTAGTCATAATGTCACTTATCCTTCAGACAGGAGGACACAATATGTAACCAATTAAATACAACTTTTAATTTTGAAGTCAACAAGACTTGAAATGGTTTTAACTGTCAATTCGACATAATATAAAACTATCCAACAAATGAAAGTCACCTTCGACTATAGAAACAGAACATAAAGAATATCAAACATGTCTAGGTAGGCATTGTATAGTTTTTTTTATAAAAAACTAGACTTTAAGTCAGACGGACTTAATGATGTTGCCAGGATACTTAAGTATTTGAAGAATATCCTCCTGGCCGGTGCGGTGGTGGATCCGACGACCGAGACTCTATTGCCATGGGTTTCTTCGTTGAGTAAAGTTGTAGAGGTTCCTCCTTCGACGCTGGGTTGTAGTAGTTTGCGATGGATCCTACGGCTGACACTCCATGGTTACCGGTTCCTTCGTTGAGTAAAGTTGTAGAGGTTCCTCCTTCGACGCTGGGTTGTAGTAGTTTGCGATGGATCTTACGGCTGACACTCCGTGGTCACCGGTTCCTTCGTTGAGTAAATTTGTAGAGGTTCCTTCTTCGACGCTGGGTTGTAGTAGTTTGCCATTTTTTTGAAGTATATCCTCCTGGCCGGTGCGGTGGTGGGTCCTACGGATGATACTCCATGGGCACCAGTTCCTTCATTGAGTAAAGTTGTAGAGGTTCCTTCTTCTACGCTGGGTTGTAGTTGTTTGCCATTATGTGAACCTGAGAAGCAGCCGTTTTATACTTTCAAATCTGACTTGAACGGAACAAAACAAAATAGGTGATAAGCTCAGAAACATAGAAAAAGAGAGAAACGGACGAAGGTGGGGAGAAAGGTAAACGAAGCATGGAGAACCGCTTTTGGGGAAGGGGGAAAGCATGGTTATTTGGACTGCCGCTAGTCTTCTCTGAAGGGCAAGGGAGTCACTGGGTCGAGTTCATTCTAAACTTCTTTCTTCATCAGGTGTTGTAATGAAAGCATGTGTGGCTGAAGTCAGGCCGCCATCATTGAATAATTTTCTTTTCTAACACATGGCGAACAACCAAAAAATCTTGAAATGGTGAGTAGATACCGAAGCATCTTCTATTTACATATATTCGTTTTAATTATATTCTTTAGGCTCAGCTATTATTTTATGAGAATTTGGGATATAGACGTCATTTACAATATTTTCTTGTAGGCAGCATGGCAAATCTATGTGAATCCATCCGACATCATCCAATAGCAAGGGGTATGCGTTAAATCATTTTACTTATAAATATGATAATGTTAATCCTCTTCTTTGATATCCGCTACAGTATTTATCAAAATACAATATCTTTCGAACAACCATGTGTTTAAATTTAAGGAGACACGTGATTGTATCTGACTTCACCTAGTCAGGGAAAATAAACTTTGAGGTAGATTACTTTTAACTATGTTAATATTACTTCTCTCTTTCGTTTCTATTGTCGTAAATTATCAAAATATTGATATTCAATTGTAGCTGTCCAATCTACCTGATTGACATGTTACAATTTAAAATCATTTGTATACATTCCAATATTTTGTGTATCGTAAATTTGGCTATTTTTAGCATATATTTATATTTGAAATGTGGCAAACTTCTAAATGTTCTTTAACTTAGTATCAATTGTTTGACTTTGTTCAGTATTTGAATGACGCCAATTCAAGTAGTCCCGCGTGAGTTTACATTAGGTTTGAGGTGTAAAACTCTCGTGTTAGTTTACGTAATATTTTTAGTATAAATGTATATTGTAGTACTTGAAGGTACTTTCGTTTTGTGTAAAGTTTGATTACTCTCGTGATATTTAAAGTAAAAGTATGGAATATAAAGATATAACTTTACATTGGAAGGGTATATGTTTTCGTAATGTCTGTAGATGTTCAGACGCTTTTGTAACAATTTAGAAAGGCTCTTCTAGCTTTTTATTTTTCATGTATAGATTTGGTTATTTATTGTTTTCATAGCTTTATTAATATAAAGCTAACCTGGTCTAATTGAATTAATCTTTTTTAACAATAATGTAATCAACTAGGTTTTTCTTCGTTCTACTAGATAAATTAAGGCCACTTAAATTACTGTCTGTTATTTTTGATTGAATTAAATTACTCTTTACATTTAACTCTTGCTGATGCTATTTTCTCTTTTTTATTATTATTATGTTAGCTTATTCCCTCTTATTCTTGTAGTATTTTCTTTAGTGGCATATTGCTATGAGGTAAAGAACTGAGAGGGTGTAACAATAAGGGCATGAGATCAGATTCCAACGAATAACGTTGCCAAATTGTTAAAATACTTATTTTAAACATTTAAAATAAAATTGTATAATGTGTTGTGTTATAGAACATCAGTGTAATTAAATCGATAATGTGAAAAGAGAAATCTTTGTAAACCGGTGACACAGCTACGACATGAATTCGTTCAGTTCACAGCCGTGAGTCAGAGGCCTCGTGATGAACCTTTTCGTTCTCTCCACTATCCACTATCTTCTAATAAATTGGCTGAGACAGTGGATAGACAGAAGTTTAGAGTTAAAATAATTAAATATATTTGATTGTATTATTTATGATTTATCAAAGTGAATAGTGAATCACTACATAGTAATATTCTGAACATTTCACAACGACAACAACAATTTAAAATGTGTTACTTTCGATTTTTTGAATTGTGTGAATAAAATACCGTATTTATACTCAAATATATTTATTTAATCCTGTTATTCAATAATAAAAAATTGAAATGTACTTCTAGGCGGGGCCTATCAGACATGGTGTCAGCTGAAAGGTATGTTTTATGAATTAATAATGACTATTTGAGCTATAAACATAATTAAAAAGTGCGCAGCATAACCTTTGAATGATCTAAAAAGTATTTTATGATTGGTGATACACTGCACCATAAAGTTTAGCCGCTTGCTATTTTCTTCATAACAATAATCCTTATAATTATGGTTTAAATATATGATGGTGTGAGTGGTTGTGTATGGGGGTGAGGGGGACGTTTCTTTCAAGGCTTCCCGGGGGGGGGGAATGATTTCTATCGATTCAGACATTTATGAAACAAGCACCACAAACAAAAATTCTGATTTGGATCAATTCTTATAATATCCACAAAATCCTGAATTGTATCCATTCTGAATGGTCTTCATTCTGACAGTTTTCAAATAAATGACTTTAACAACAATCCTGATTTGTATACACTGTAATTATTTGCATTACAACCACAAAATCCTGAATTGTATCCATTCTTAATGGTCTTCATTTAGACATTTTCTTAAACCAGCCCCACAAATAAAAATTTAGATTTATATCCATTCTCATAATATCTATAAAATCCTGAATTGTATCCATTTAATTGCGGTGTCACTTGTCTGATGGATGGCAGCAGCAGAGACTCTACTTAACTTATTCCGTGTTTACTAGAGAGTAGCACAATCACTAAGTTAATATATAAAAAAATAGAAATACTTATTATTGTTTCTTTTAAAATAACAATAAAAGGGTACCTACTTTATAGATGAATAGTTTTTAAAAATAGTTATGTTCTAGTTTAAAATTGGTACCTGGGGAATCATTTCATAAAATAAATCAATATTTTAATTAGTTTGAAAAATGTTATATTTCAGGATCCCAAAATTTCTTCAAAAATGTTTTGATTCATGAAATGCTATTTTTGTTCAGGTGGGCTCCTTTATAATATTAAAAATTATAACTATAACCTATTAAATACTTTGGTGCCATGTAGTGAGATTCTTCAATATTCGTGTTATAAATAATAACGTTCTTCTGGGATTGATGAGACTTTTGTTGATTTATTTGGATTATATAATATAGTTTATTTGGTTATCGTTGGAGATTTGTTTTGTTTCTATGTGTGGAGATGGCAAAAAATATAAAACTTGTCATATGATGACAAAGAAAAACAAGGAATCCCGCTCTCTTAATATACCTGCTCTTATAGAAATAAACATAACTCATTAACTTATATGTTTACTGGTATATAATCATTTTTAACCATAGTCTCAAGAATTCCCTTCAAATAACAAGATGAGTTTTATTATTTAACAGTTAAAAGCAAAGATTTTGATTTTAAAACAGTGAGCTCCCTCTCGTTTCACTTCAGCTGGATAGATAGTTAGGCATTTCTACTTATAGTAGGCCTAATGGAAATAGATTCACATTGTCTTAACATGAAAGCTTAGCTGTTGCGGAGAGTGGTAAATATAAACACTAATATTTGGAGGGTTTTCAATCGAAATTAAGAAAATTAACACATAAAATGCAGGCGTGAGTTCAAGTTTATTATGATAGCCTATAAATAAGATTTTTTAATCCAGCTTCAACCTAGGTAGCCGTACATTATAAACTGATGAATTTATCTGTAGATAGTAGGTCATGGCCCTTTAACACAAATCTATGAAGATTAAACGGATACAATTACAAAAATATTGTTCTTTATGGTCATGCCCTGTGTGAGATATAACTTATTGATTGAAATGATTGTTTGATTGATTGATTAATCTTTGCTTAGAGTGGATGCTAGTTTTGCTTGTCCAAAAGTTTAATAAAATGACGGGGTTGAACTATTCCACACCCACATAAACGCAGTGATCTCTATACTGTACTGGATTGACATAAACACACCCTTTGCAATGGACCAAACCGTGACGATAAACTTTGTCGTCTGCTTGCTAGCGAGGGAACAGATTTAACTATTTCTTTCAATGCTCTTGTGCAAAAACGTAAGTCTGGTGAATAGATGTTTTTATTTAATAGTGAAGTATTTATGTATTATACACCACTTGACTGAAGACACATTTACATTAAAGGATGTACAATTCAGTTTTAAAGGTAATATTGTACAAATAAGAAATACATCTTTAACATATTAAAATATGTAGCTAACGCCCATGCTGTTTACAATTTGCCAAGACTATAATACAAGTATTTAAAATTGGTCATTAGCTTATAAAATGGTTTCAGAAACAATATTATATTTAAAGTTCAATAACTTAAATGGAAAAAGGTCATTTAAAACTTAATTAAATTTGTTTTAATGGCAAACTTTGTGTAGTAGTTTTACATTACAATTTTCATTTAGGTTATATGTTTGTATGAAGTATTATCTACCATAGTACAATATATTTAAAGTTGGCTCTTAGCCTGTATAGCCTATTGCTTTCAGAAGCCACATAATATTTAATGTTCAATAACTATAATAAAATAGGGCCACTTAAAACTGAATTAAGTGTGTTTGAATAACAAACTTTGTGTAATAATTTTACATTCAAACTCTCATTTAGGTTATAGTGCTTGTAAGAAGTATTACTATAATACACTATATTTAAAGTGTGCTTTCAGTTTGTATACTACTTTCAGAAACCATATTATATTTAATGTCCGATAACTATAATGAAATAAGATCACTAAAATCACAATTACTTTTGTTAGAATGAAAAATTTTGTGTAGAAATCTCAACGTTCAATCAATCATTTAGGTTTATGGGAAATATTACTATTTTTGCCTAGATCGACTTATTTAAATAAACAAGTAATGAGTGTTAAACTTAGTTAAGCTCTTCAAAGCTTTTATTAGCAGATTAATTTCGTTTAACTAATCATACATTGATATATCTCACATATTCATAAAAATTAGCGAACAATGTCGAAATGCCACGTTGCCTTGTATGTGCATAAGAGAGATGGAGATTTCCGGCAGTTTTCTTCTCTCTTACTTAATAGTATGCCAACGACAGCTCGAAAATTTTATCCGCAGGTGTTCATTCAGTTATATTATAAAGATCAATATATAAACGTTTATTTTATAGAGTGTAGGGTAATACACAGGATTGCAACCAAATAAATATGGTACTTAATTAGACAGTTGAAACGTTTATAGTTACATTAATTTTAACATGAAACTTAAAACATGGGCTGATTTAGCTAAATGAATATTAAAAACCATAAAGTGCATTAAAGGCTTTTTTAAGTACAAAACTGAATTTTACAAACCGCATCCTATTTTATATCAACATGTAAATAAAATTTATACTTTTTAAGGCCAAAAAATGATTATTAAAAATCATTTACATTACAGAATGCTTTTTTATATCAACATTTATATAAAATTTGACCAAGCATGGGGGGAAATCTTGCATTACACACATGTTCAAGGCCCTCCAGGACCTAAACAATTTGTGTAAAGAGCACAAAGAGGAGGCCTGATAGTAAAATCAATTCTCTATCCAACCATATAAGTGTGTATATGCCAAGACGCTACAGATCTGAGCAATTTGTACAAAATTTGGGGAGAAACATAGTATTTTAAAGAAAAATCATTCTTTACACAAATATTTAAGGCTCTCCAGGACCCAAACCAAAATTAGTGTCAAGAGCACAAAGCAGGGCCCTAATAGTAAAATTAATTTTCTATTCAACCATATAAGTGTTCATAGATATAGACCCAACAGAGCCGAGCAATTTGACACAAACTTGGGGAAAAACATACTTTTTTTAAGAAAATTCTTGCATTACACACATCTTTAAGGCGCTCCAGGGCTATAACCAGAATTTGTGTCAAGAGAACAAAGTGGGACCCTAATAATAAAATCAATTCTCTATCCAATCATATTAGTGTTTTTACTCCTAGACCTTACAGATCTAAGCAATTTGAACAAAACTTGGATAAATTAACATAATTTTTTAAAGAAAAATCATGCTTTATACACATTTTTAAGGCTCTCCGTGGCCCAAACCAGAATATGTATCAATAACAAAAAGCAAGGCCCTGATAGAAAACTCAATTCTCTATCCAACCATATGCGTGTGCATAAGCCTAGGTCATAGACAAGGAAATAACAGATGCACAGCCTTACGGGAGATTTGCTGCGTCCCTCGAGTGAGGTAGAGCTTAGAATATCCAGTGATAATAGCGCTTCCAAGAGAGAATTCCTTAAACCAACTCACTTTCAAAATGTTCCTCGTGAGAAAGACAAACTGAGAGCTAAGAGCTGCCGTCTCTCCGAGTACAAAAGTCCAGGTAGCGGTAATCCCTTACCCCCGCCTCACCCCCCTTTCAATGACCAAAACTTTTCAAACAATTGAGAGTGTTGGACCCAAATATACATTGACAGTGCTTCTACAGTTTAAACGTAAGTGACACGAGGTCTTGGAAATGCACTTGTAAATGAATTATTAAATATTTTGTGACCAGATTTTGCTATCACAATTCTTTACGATCCACTTTTTCGTTAGACTGGGCTGCAAATAATGGGGATATCAGTGATAGAATCCCGATTGGGTGTACTGAGAGTGTTTTTTTCTAATATGCTTATAATTCTCCTTCAACGGAAATACGGGCGCATTTCCCAAACATTTTCCCTTCCTCATTCCTTATCCATTGGAGTAAATACGTGTATAGCTGTAATGGGGAGTAAAACACGCCGCAAAAAATATATCAGTAATAAAAATTAAATACTTATGTTGTAAAGGTTGCATTTATTTTTACATTTTGTTGTCTAATTAATACAAAGAAAATATAAAAGTGATGTGCTACGTTATAAACAAAAGATTAATTGAAAGCATGGAAAATACAATGAAAAGCTTTTCCTAAGTAAATATTTGGTATCGGCAATACCCCCTTATTTTAAACACTGGAATGATTATATTCAATATTATTTTATACTAATACCCGCCTCGGTGGCGTAGTTAGCTAACGCACTAGTTTAGTGTTGAGTTAGACATCTGAGGACGGGGAGACCAAGGTTCGAAACTCGCTTTTTGAACTGGCTTCCCTAAATTGTTTTGCAATCTCCCTCCACGCAAATGTGGGTTCACGTCCTCTATATGAAACTTTCTCAAATTCTAGCCCACTAGCGTAATCAGTACTTAAGCGTAAAACTCGAACGGGTAGTAGACGCAGTACTAAGTATCACTATTATTATTTTACATCAATGTGCAATGACAGTTAGCAAATCGGTTTTAAATCAGTTTATAATAAAATCAACTCTGAAAATGAAGTTTATCTCCCTAAAAGCACTTTAGGATTAAAAAACAAAACGATCATAATATTTTGTCCAATTACACTTGTCCAACACCTTCTCGATTCTGTATGTAAAATTTAATATCTCTTAATTTTAGTGAAGGGGTTTAGAAATAAATATTTAAAAAATGTACACTGAAAAGTCTTTAAGTATAGGATTATTTTACTATAATAGAACAATATTTTCATACAATTGATAATTTCAGATTTTCTTAAAAAATATATTTATTTATATGACAATAAAAGAGTTTATTAAAGTGTGTAAAATTGTTGACAATACAAAGTATATGAAAAAAATACTCCTAACTATATACAAATATTATTTTAGTCACAGCTATAGTTATTAAGTGCTTGGTATTAAAAATATCAACTAAAGTAGGGAAAAATGTTTCTGATTATGTAGTTTGGATAGGTTTGAAACAAAAATTATGATCGCTATCATCAAAAAATCAATACAATAATAATATAGAAATAAGATTTAACTGAAATTTGATTGAAATATGTTTCAAACAAATTTGTACATTGGAATATTTCATAATATTCTGGTCACTTTTATTTCGTAATGTACTAGATCGAGCATTGACGTATATTGCTATAGCATTCTCGCTTTATTGGTAAACATCCAGCTGTCATAATTTTGAAAGTTATTTCGTGTACAATCATATACTAACCATGGCAATCACAAACCAGTTATGGCAATTAATAAATAAAAAATCTTAGAAATAAAATATTACCTAGTCTACAATCTCAGTGCACAAACGAGCGCAATCACAGGGCGGCCGTCGCACTCCATTGACAATGCAAACTTTACCTAAGCACGATCATAGAAACATTTTTGAAAAAGATTATCACATTTCACCAACGATTATAAATTAAATACTATACTTTTTACAGAACCATATTAAATATGAAGCATCATTATTATCTAAAGAGAATCATGGTCACCAAGTTATGTCGCCTGAATTGGTTTATTTTAAATGCTACGTCGCTCCTAGATATGCGATAATAACTATGTATTTATAAATCTAATGTATCCACTCTAAGAAAGTCTTTAGTTTGTTTGTTGATTTACTTTTAGTAGATAGACATTACTCCTTCAGCTTTACAAATTTAGTGTTCCAAATGTCTTACTACAGTCCAATTTTTATAAAAAGATACATTTAGAAATTAGATTTTTCTTTTGCGGTCAACATAGATAACATTTTTTATTTTGTTATTTTTGCTAGCACTGTGCCTTAATATTCGTTCAAACTATACGCTTATGTACTACTAATTACGCTATTGTGTTAAAGATGAGGGAGGTCTATTAGCATAAAGTGTACCCGCATTTAGAACATATTGAGTTTTTATAGCTTAGGAAATTTTAGAGGCCCCTCCAATTTGCCAGCGGTAAATTTTCGAATTCCAAAATTTTAACTTTTATGGTTATGTGGGATGGTTCTTTTATCAAATTGGTAAATTTAAATTGTCTTTCATGCATAAAAGTATATTTTCTTTGGAAAGATGGCGATTTCCAAACCCCTCTGTCCCGCTCACCTTCCTCAGCTTCCAAAATTCCAATTTGAAATTTTAGGACTTATTTCGTTATCTTATATAATATTTTACCTGGATACCAAATGTCAACCCAACCACATCATAAATAAATGCTATATTTTGGTTGTATACATTTTAAGCACTACCGTTTCCTGGGCTCCAATTATGAAATTCCATTTGTTCAAGAGTGTAGGAAAGGCGAGAAAATGCAAATGTTCTTGCAGTTTATTTATCAACATATTTTCTCGGCTAAAAAAAAATATTGCTCCAGTAGAAATATATAGTTTAATTTCCTTTAGTTGGTGATAAGCAGTTGTTGAATAACTGAGCATAGCCGCATTAGATGAGAAACTTTTTAATGAATTAACGTGAACAATTTATCCCTGTCTAGTGCTGTTTTATTATTAAATTGCATGGCGACATTTAAAGCTTTTTAGTTACAAAAATTGTATTTATATAGCTTTGTAAACATTTTGAGGGGACCATAACTCCTTATTTTCCGAGCCTTCATTTTGAAATTTAATATTTCAGGCCTTGGATACTGTTTGAGTTGGTATTTAAACCCACCTGACATATGTCAATCATCTAACACTTTGAGAAATAGTTTAGTCTTTTATTTTTTTTAATTTGAGACCACTTATATCATCAGGCTCCTTATAAATAACTAGTATTTAAAATGTATTTGTGGTTATTTGAAGTTATCCCTCTACATTCCTGACAAATTTAAATTTTATACCTCCTACTTGTACACCCCTATCCTCTCTCCACCCCTCCTTCCCTATTTCCTGTAGTCTCATTTTGAAATGTAAGATGTTCAGATATTATAGTTAATTTGGGTGGTCCCAATCTCCACTTGGGGAATTCCAGATTTATACCACGCATAAAAGTAATTTATCCACTGGTTTTGAAAATTTTAGCTTCCCCTCCCCATTTCTATAACTCGCACTTCAAAATCTCAAATTTAAGACTTCTTTGGTTATCTTAATCTGGACTTTTGTAGTTATTTGGAGTGGTATATTTGCAGAGTTTTAGTTTTATACCACACTGAGAAGAGGTTGTTTCAAATAGTTTTGTAAGTTTTTAACCATTCAACCCACTTTGAGAATTTTTAAATTATAACATTCATTAGTAAATCTTAGTTTTATTTCTACCGACTTTAAAATTTTAATTTTTAACCTCACATCAAAAGTTATTTCAAGCTGTAGCGTCCCACTCCCCCATTTCCCATAGTTTAAATTTAAAATTTAAAATTTCAGATTTTTTATTTATTTACCTAATAATTTAATCTATTTATAACACAGAGAAGTAGTTGAATGTATTAGTTTTTGTAAATGTTGAGCCCGTCCCATTCCCGTTCCATTTCTGAAATTTTCCCTTAGAAATTTCAAATAGTTAGATTTATTTGGTCATTTTGAAAGGTCATTATACCTACTTGCCAAACTTAAATATCCTATCATAGCTAAATCTTGTTTTTGTTTTTATATCCCCTTACACCCTCACCCGCCCTATTTCCCGGGGTCCCATTTAAAATTAAAATTGTAGAGAATGATAGTAATTTGACATGTCCCTTTACTTTACTTATACATTTTAAATTTTATACCACACTGGGAATTAGTTGTTTCTATTAGTTTTGTAAATCATTAAGCTCATTTTTCTAACTATCATTTAGACATTTCCATTTTTAAGACTTATTTGTTTATTTGGAGTTGTCCTCCTAAACGTTTGTCAAATTTAAATTTGCTAGCACACATAAAAGGTTTTTATTCTGGTAATATCCTATTCCCTATGTCCCAGGTTCCCAACTATTAAACAAAAATGTTCATACTTTTATAATTATTTGGAGTGGTCCCATTGGTTGTCTGCAATATTTCGATCTTGTATCACCCTGGAAAATATTTATATTAGTTTTGGTAGTCTTGAACACACTTTTTACCAACGCGCCTGGACCTTACATAAATTAATTTTATATTAGTATTCTGCGACCCGATAAACCCCTATATATCAAATTTCATCTTGATTGGAGAACATAGAATTTACTGCCCCTTTTTTCTCTTTTACATCCCTTTAGGCGATTAAATTTGAAAAACATTAAATATTTCTCACTCAATTATATAAAGAAATATTCATTTTAAATTTCAAGGCTCTATGTCCACTAGTTCAAAAAATGAACTGTCAGTGAATTTTTAAAACTTTTGAAACCCCTTTTTCATATCTTACAGGTTGACGAATTTCACAAAATTCGGTCCTATCGCTGGTTTGGAGCCAAAAAGGAACCTTAACTAAAATTTCATATGTCCAGGTTTGAAACCATTAAGTTCTTCTAACAAAACCACAAAATCTCTCACATCACTTATTGTCTATACAGGAAAAATTGGTTTTGTAGTTTGGAATTTTAAGCAATATTGTCTCATCCCCGTATATCAACACTTGTGTTAATATTATTAAATCAATATTTAGTTTTAATATAAGAGAGAAAACATAATAAATCCTCATGTCTGTGCTTTATACTTCTAATATTTAGATAAAGTATTTTTAAATTGCAGTTGAAATGGACTATTTGGTCGAAATTAACTGTAGATAAAAGTTTTCAATAGATGATTCTTCTATGCTATCAGTTTTGGTATCCACTAAATAAGAACTAATGTTTTAATAAAGACAAAATTACTAATAAGTGTATAAGTTGTATAATATTAACTTGTGTCCATATTATTAAGGCTAATAACTAGGTCTACCTCAATAAATAAATTGTATGGTGCACCACACAGACTTTATCTCCCCTTTGTCTAAAAAAATAAAATTTACTTAAAACTCGTAAGATTTTTGACACCAGATAATATACATTTTTTCAGAAACATAATGGAAAAAAGGAGTATCACATTTCACCAAGAGGCATAAATGGAAGAAACATATTGTTCATTATTCATATTTTACAGATTTGACATATTTTCATCAAAAGCATAATAATAAATTCCCGTTTTCCGAGACCTCCATTAATAAAAAAGACTTTGCCAATAGCTAGAAAGCTAGACTATTCAAGAATTACGTAAGGATCTTTGGAATGGGGGTGATCAGTAATTTCTTTCGTTTTCGTGGGGGTGCGCAGAATCCATCTTACTAAGGTTTTTATCAATGTTTATGGTGAGACAAAATCTAAAAACACACTTCTACAGACGTGCGGTCAAAAAGGTTTCACTTAGCGATTACAAATGGCGCTGAAGCGTAGCCTATAGACATACACAGCTATACGTAGCTATAAAATGCCATTTACTTATGATATGTTACACCTAATTTACTGCGATATATATTCTATAATCTCACATCATCAAGCCTTTTGTCTAAAATAAAATAATTTACCAAATCATATGAAAATTACGTAAGATCAACAAGGGAAGAGGGGGGAACGAAAAATCATACAATCCCTTAAGTAGGGGAATTTAGTGGGAAGGGGGTTGAAATAATGAAAAAAATCCTTACGTAATTTATGGACAGGTTGGTTTCATAAAAATATATTCAAGTAATGGTTTTTTTAAATTTTAATTTTGATACAACCTTACAATAATTAGCTAGTTCGTGTATCATATACTTGCAAAGCTATGATATTATTAAAATTGGCAACATCTGCTATTGTAAATTACCCTTAAAATGATGTTTATTGGAGGATTAGAGCGGCCATTTAGTTCATAATAGTAAACAATGCCCAGATACGAAATTTAATAAAAATAGTTACAGTGGATTTAGAAATATCTTGTTTTCTCTCTTTTTTACCTTTAGTAAAATACCATCAATTTTAGAGTTAAGATATCTAACTCTAAAAACTCCTCAGGGGAACCTTATAAAAACCATGTATACTAAGTTTTAGCCTGATCAGTAAAATTGTGTTCGGCTCTAGGCCTAGATATAGACACACAGGCAAATGGCATCTCAAAAAACACCTTTTTGGTTTCGGGGATTTGACAATTATAAAAATTGACATTTTTTTTTAGGAACGCAGTACTTTTCTCTTCAAGGTGTCGAGAGAAAGTAAAAATTGTATATTTACGTAAAGATGAGTACAAACCAATCTTATACGCTTCAATGGTGTAAACATATTTCTATACATTCTTAAAACTACTTTCAACTAAAGGCTCAATGACACTATGGAGTAAAATAATCACAATAAAAAGCATAAAGTAGTAAATATTACATTGGCCATTTATGTAAGTTTTTGAGTTTATACAGTCATAATGTCCCATTATCTGAATAGTGTATCTATTTTTAACCTATCAACTATAGTTATATAGTCTTATGAAGAGGGTTTATTTAGATACCGGTACAGTGTTTAGTTAGATACCGGTACCTATTTGAGCTTTTACACACTTTAACAACTAAAGTTTTGTATTGAAACATACCTCCTATCCAAGCCTACTATTTAAAATCCAAAGTTGTTAACCTAAGGCTTAAGCAAAACATCTGGTTTTGTTTTTAAAACAATCAAACTTATTCAACATTAAACTACTTATCCATACTTACATTATTTCAACGTTTCAAATGGAACATGCTCCAAATATTACTTTTGAGACTAGAGTCTAGATTCATATAAATATGTCAAAACACAGTTGTTTTATTACATTTAATTGGGATCAAAATCAATTTAAAGTCACAAGTACTCAACTTTCCAAAGTTCACTCAACGATAAGAGATTATTGGTGTAATACGTTTCATATTTTCTGCGTCGTATTCCCTAAACATTAAATATTCTTTTTTGCAGTATACAGCAAGTGATTATTGATTCTAACTTTAAGGTGGTGGCCTTGTGCAAAATAGCTTGTTCTTTTTGAATTGTTAAAGCCAATGAGGGTATATTATCCTTATTTTCCTCAATGCGTTTCCTGGCATTATATGTACAATACCTTCTTTGTGTTGAACATAAGGAAACTCAATAAATGTGTCTAGGATATGTGTGTGAACATATCTGTAGGGGATTTGAGCTTCCCTAAGTCATCAAGCCCTTTATTGAAATATGCTCTATGAAAAATTAGATAATCATGTCATGACTTCATGTTGGCATTACACTTTGTTAATGTATTCATGCATAATTTACCGTGACATTTCCATTCTATCTGGTATGCAAACTTAAAAACTTAAAAATGGTATATCATTTTAGGCACTTTCCCTTAATTTTCAATATCATTATTGATAATTAATGCAGCTGCTACACCCAAAATTAATCTCTGACGTTCTATAAATATTTGCACTAGAACCTAGTACCAAACTCGCAGCTTGGGAATAATCTAGTCCCGTATCTATTGTACTATCTAGTATACATATATATATATATATATATATATATGTGTGTGTGTGTGTGCTAGTTAGCACAATTGATTTCTAGTACAAGTAAGTGTTGTGTGCTAGTAGCTTGATGCTATCAATTTGTCATAAAATAGTATTTAAATATAGGGTTGCCAACAAGATGATAGTAGGGTTATTTATATATAAATTTGTATAAGAATATCTATATCTTTGTATAAAAAATAAGCACCTTATACACAGATATATTATGTAATGTTTATAAATCTAAATTTAATAAATGTAAAACCATGTTTAGATTTTAAAGTAATAAGACAATAAGTAAAAAAAATTATATTAACATAGAGAGAGTGCTACTCTCTAGTAAGCATAGAATGAGTTAAGGAGTGTTTCTGCTGCTGCCTTCTATCAGACATTTGGCACCACAATTAAATGGATACAATTCAGGATTTTGTGGATATTATGAGAATGGATACCAATCAGACTTTTTTATTTGTGGTGTTGTTTAAAAAATGTCGGAACGGATAACATTCAGAATGGATACAATTAAGTCGTATCTTCCCCGGGTGCTGACTTCCCACGTGGTGGCACTGACTAGAAATTTATTATTTTAAATACTAAATGCTTCAAATTAATCTTAAAACAATACTAAAAGATTGGCAACTCTCCACATAACCTTGAATCATTTATTTTTTAAATACATTTTTCAAAGATGACCACCATTCATATGCAATACATTGTTGGTTGCGTCCCTCGGAATTTTACATGACTTTGCGTTTTGTCACTTGTCAAATTGTTTAAATTTTCGCCACAATTATTTCTTTAAGTTCCTGGATTGTTCATGGGTGAGTCGCGTAAACATGACTCTTTAATATGCCCCACGAGCGAAATTCCAGAGCTGTTAAAGCTGTTGAGCGTGGTGGGCAGGCGATGTATCTATATCTTGAAATGAAGTGCCCCTGAAAACTATTTTGCAAAACCCCCTCCATTAATTGTTGGGCTATGTTAGCCATCGCTCCATCATGCTGGAACCACATGTTATTGTTATCCATGCCCTTAAGTTGTAGTTCAGGCGTCAGAAAGGAGACGCTTAATAAAATGTTTCCTGGGCACCTTGTTTCGCGATTTGGACACATCGCCTGGCCAACATGTTCACCATAATTTACAGCTACAGACATTTTCTTGTGGGGAATGTTAGAGAGTCATGCTTACCCAACTCACCCAAGAACAACTCAGGAACTTAAAGAAAGAATTGTGGTGGAGGTTAAATCAATTCAACAATGTGATGCATGTAATAGTGGCCATATTAAGGACATTGTTTTAAAAATAATTAATAGTTAAAGGATATGCAGAAAATGTTATATTTTTTGTTATTTTACTGTAAGATTAATTTGAATCATTATAGTGATATTGGTTTAATTAACTCAAAATTATGTAAAAAGTCATGGATGAAGGTAATTTTTATTTAAAGTAATATATGTAGAGTATCCTTTTACGATTCATCTATGAAGGAACACGCGCTTCTCAGAAATAATAGGTAAAGGATTACACCTTTAAAATATATTTTTAATCCCATATTTCCCGTTAAAAGAACAACTGCGCTGTTTCCTGTTAAAAGGACCAACTTCGCAGTATTTGGTGAAGACGCCAATCCCCTATACCAATAAGAAGCTTGCCTTCACAACACCTGTCGCCAGGACTCTTTCTATTAGTTGGATTTTACACTCTTGAATAGGGGAGAGAAAGGCAAAGGGTATGTTATATATAAACCATTGTGCGTATGTTTAAGGCATTTCCCGCCCACACACAAGTCGCACAAGCAGACACCATCCAGGATCCAAACATCCACACCGGGATCTCCGTCCACGCACAAGCCACACACTGGCAGTCACAGTCTTAACTTAGTATAAAATAACTTACATTAATATCACAAGTGTGCAGTGATATAAAACATTTATTTGAAATATGTATAAGTAATTAACAGGTGCCATTTAAATAAACCGTGTGTGAATAAACAGCCATCAACAGTTCTCTTTCTCATATTTATTAATCATACCGTTTTAATTAGTGCTCGAACACGGAGCTATAGACAGCTGGTTAAACGGTATATTTTCCGTACAGTGATGATAGGTGCTCGATCACGGAGCTATAGATAACCTAAACATCATCACAGCATTATTATATCAGGGAATTAATCCATAGTGTTAAAATTGACGCCCAAAGAGGGGCGATTGATACCATAGTGTTACAGCATTTAGTAGTTAAAATAGTAAATATATAGTGTTATTTAATATGTCAACACTTTACGCCAAACCTGTATGATGAGTATCTTGGCTACAGCTGATTTTGAATGAGTAGAAAAATCAAACCACTACAAACATACTTGGGAGTATTGAGTTTTGGCCAACCTCAAATCTAAACGTGCGATAAGTTTAAAATTCCTGATCTAAAACTGAAGGACCACTTGTTAAATGGCATAACTAAAAGAGTGGTGGCAGCTAAGCTCGTAATGCATCGCAGACGTGCAAATAAGTGATTACATAAAATTGATGAGATATCCAAAATGGTTGCAGACCATTAAGATGATTAATATTCTCATCTTTAAGAACTAAGAGAAATTACAGAGCAGAGCACAAGGCTTACGAAAACATTAATACATTATTTTGTCTAAAATAAGTTACAACAATATAGATTTAGTAGCTTATAGTAATAACATGGAGGAAAAACAAAAAAATTAAATAATCTGATAGTAGTAATACTTAATTAGTGATCAGTGCACAGTAAACAAATATTTAGTAGTTAATTATAATGTTGTACCTCGAATAACTCTCTAAGTTTGGTCATTATTTCATAATAAAAATCGAATTAAGGAGGTATAATTTTAGCGCTGCTAACACAGCGGGCATTTGGGCTAAGTTTGTGTTAATGATAGAAAATATTTTAGGATTTCTAGAAGCACGAGATTGTATAAGGATGCGGGATGCCCATTTTCAAGGAGAAATTGGAAATAAATTGAGCTATTAAAAAGGCTAAAAACCAAAAGGAAAGCACTAAAGTTTGTGCGTGAGAAGAGAATTTTGAGTTTTAAGAGGTTCTGAATGTTATCAAAATCGTTATAATATCAGTTAAAAAAGAATATCTCATAGCAAGCGGCAACAAGTTTTTGTTTAAAATTTTCCAAACTCAAATAGTTAGTAAAGGTGATTTAATTCCACGCTACACGAGCTTGTACCTGACCAAAACAAAATTCAACTTAGAATACAATCACATTTAGAAAATAATAAGTTTTATACTTAGCCTTAATTACCATAGGGTCACCAGAAACCACAACGTAACTTTGTTGACCTGTAATACTGATATGTTACTAAAGCTTCTGAAAAGAATAAACTTTGTTCATTTATCTATTTACTTTCCACTATATTATTTTTAATTATGTTTTCTTAAACTAATAGTATTTTATACCTTTAGTTACACTTAGTCTCATTTTTATACTATAAATGGATTAATTATTTATATACAATCTATTGTGTAGTATTGTAAAGACAAGCAATGACTCAAACGTTACCAAAATATTCCATCATTTTCACCATTTAGAGGAACGGTAAGTCTCACGTGTCTCTTTTCTAAATAATAGAACATGCGTCGAATGTCATTGGATTTAGGTTTTTTCTTTCATAGGCTTTTCAAAGTTATTATGAACTCATGTATTTAAAAAAAATTGTTGTCAATGTTTCATAAACTACAATTCACACAAATATCACCTGCTTTAGTGGTCGCATGGTCTAAGGAATCACTCTCGTAATAGAATAAATATACAACCAATGACATGGAGATTGAGCTTCAAATCCTGTCCGGGTGCTTTGAGGATGATTTTGTGTTTTTCTTAAATTAATGTCTACTTTTCCTCCAAGCACATGTGGGTACACATCCTCTAAATTATACCCTTCTTACCCATAATTTACTAGCGTAATTCGTACATATACGTGTAAGCTAAACTAGTAGTAAAACGCGGTGCTATAAAAATAAAAATACACAAATATCCCGTTTTGTATGGTAAGAAAATACTTAATTGTGGTGACAGATCAAAAAGCCTGATAAATGGTCACCAATAACAAGTGTATTTCGGATGCGGGCAGAATCATTACAGGGTCCTGGCCGGGAATATTGAGACACGTTTTCCTAAACGGTTTCCCAACTTCCCTCCAAGCAAATGTGGTTACATCACATTAAATTTGTATCGTTTTAATCACTATCAACCAGTAATTAGTGGTAAATATGGTTGAAATAGTTAAGATTATGTTATTTATAAATATTATCCTATAGTTCACTCTAGATTTTATTATCCCCTTCACAGAAGAACGGAATTTAACCTTCTGGCTGATCCACAAAATCCATTATAGCTAGGCCTGTCAGTATTTCCAGGGACTCACAGCAAAACACCTGATTAAACTAATGTTAAAACCTGCCTGGATATAAAAACTACGTAAGCCTAGTTGAAAAAAAATTACACTGCAATCGCTTATGTGGTTACAAATATCATAGATAAAATATACACAACATCCATCCGAAACTTTAACAGGGATTCGAACCCCAAAACCTAGGTCTATCATACTACAATTTTCCCGGTTGATATCCTATAGAATAGAATTAACTACGGAATCAGTTGTTGACAAATATCCGGCTGGTCCTTCACCGAGACTCACAACACAAAACATGATTAAATCGTGCTAAAACTTGCTTGAATAAATATTCTACAAAAAAAAAACTACATTTAAATCGGTTAAGTGGTTCCATAGATATATACAAATATCCGGCTGGCACTTCACCGGGACTTACACCAATACACCCAGTTATAATTACTATACTAAAAAATGCCTGGATAAATACACTAACGAATAATAAAAACTACCCCACAGTAATTGTGTTGTTCCATAAATGTATACAAACATTCGCCTGACCCTTCACCGGGACTCCCACCGAAACACCTGATTATACACAAATAATGCTAAAGCCTGCCTGGATATTGATCCAGTACAAAAGTAACAACCACACCGCAATTGGTTAAATGGTTCAGGAGATAAATAAATCCGGCCGTATCTTTAAAAGAAAATCAAACCCTGACTGTATGTATGCGAAATCCTCTCCTAGGAGACATCATGATGAATAGAAACAAATGCACCGCAATAGTTTGTGAAATTCCAGGTATCCTTAGCTATAGACAGATATTCTTAAATATAGAACAGAACTATAATATATTTTTACCTAAATATATTTATATTCCAAACCTTAAAAAAGCAGAGATATTATGTAAAGTGGTTTTAAGCTCGTAAAACAAAACAATATTTATCCTTGCTTTTCAATTATCATTTAAACCTCCTCACTCTGATATTGTATTATTACTTGCCTACGACATGGCCAGTTTTATTATTTGAATTTCCAGAATTGATTTAGTAAAAAACAGATTTGACTAAAATAATCACAGTTAACATTATACTTTAAATGTATTATAAAATGATAATAATCAACGCAAATCTTAATAAACCACACCTTTACTTAATCAAAGTATTAATTATTAAAGCGTTTTACTAATAGTTATATTATAGCCGCTATGGTAACATTAAATAAAGTATGGAATTGAACTATGCTCCCACAAAGTTATACACAGTCATAATAACTTTGAAGAAACAAATAAATTCACTTTTATAACTAAAATATGTCCAATGGATGAGATTTTAACAATATTTATTTTTTTCCCACCTGGAAATAATATAAAATATTTTAAATTAGGATTGGGACCCTTAAATTACAGAAGTTTTTTTAAAACTCAGCTTCTTACAAATAAAGTAAAAATCTCTTAGAGTTAATATGTTATTTACGTTACATGTGTGGAATATAATAATTAATCATTAATAAATTTATAATTGGCTATAAAGAGTAATGAAGATTTTGGAAAAGGGGAGACATGCTTTATGTTACCATGTAAAACCAATCAATGTGGGTAACAGTGCCCAAATAACGTTTGACGTCGTTAAACTTTTAATAGCTGAAAAAAATACCAGCCCTTATGTTAATGAGAACAAACATAATTAATTAACTTAGTATGTAAATATTAGTTATTGATTTTATCATTATCAGAACAATAAAGTAAAATTAATTTAGTAAATCAAACCATTCTGGCATCACTAAAAGACATAACCCCTCCCCCATCACTCCTTCCCAACAGTCAAGAAATAATTTAACGACTTAAGGCTTTCTCTAATTTAGGTGTTGGGCGTAGCTAGGCAAACTATCCTACAGTCATGTGTGGAGGAGTATCATACCTCGCGGGCTCATTGAATTAGAAGTTGCTACCTTTCAATCTCGACGGAGTGTACAGTACGTATGTACATAACAAATGAAATCACATTGATTTATTCAATGGTGGTTATTCCCTAAATTATTTTGTTGTATGGATATACCTGAATTAAATTGCAAACCAAATATAAATAATAAAAGGGTATTTCTCATGGAAACAGGTAAATCTCTAACCGCAACAAGATGCTAAATCGTAGACAACAACAGTAGCTCAAAAAGTTAAAAGGTGTTGACAATATTTACTGTAGGATCGATTATAGGCTAAGAAACTTTATTATTAATGGTAAAAGTGTTGATTTTTTATTCGAACCAAAAAAACAATCAATATATAAAAATATCTTGTTAATATTTGGGGAAAATTTCTTGTTCTATGTAATATTTAAAAAAAACACTATTTGTAATCAGACAAGTTTTAATCTACATATCTCTTTGGTACGTTAAAACAAAAAAATAACTAATTTTTATATTCAAAGTTATTAAATTATATAAGATTTTAAATAAACTATCATATTCACGAGTAAAATATTTTATATCTTATAAAGTGGAAATGAGTCCCAAGCGAGCCTAATAGTATTCAACATATATATATTTTTAAATCTCGCATTAGTAGGGTTAAAAGTGCCAGATAACATCATAGAGTGAGAAACTAATTGATCAATATGATAAAGGAAGTCGAAATTATGGTCTAACATAACACCTGGATCATTAATATAGATACAGCGTTCTATAATATCATTGTCAAGTTTATAAATAAATTAAGTTATATTGGGATTCCTGGTGAAAGTTATAGGCTAGACTTATTTTTAGATGTAATAATAGACATTCTATTTTCAATGAATCATCATCAAGGGACAGCAATATCAATTTGTAAATTCAATTTGATCAGCAAGTGAATTAACGGTTTTGAATAATTTGAGATGATGATAATGATGATGATAATAATAGTAATAATACAATTTGTGTGGCAATGAACTTTCTGGTTCCCAATTCCATAGAGTAAGTAGAAAACATTTAGTAAAAAAATTATAAACAAAGTTTAAAACAACCCAGATCTTAATTGACTTGGTTGACTTGCTCTATCGGAAACACATGGTAGAAGTAAGCCAACAGCTTAGACAGTCAGGTAGTCTTTTTCTTCCTCTGTGCTTTGTTTACTTTGATTATAGATTTGTGAACAACATATATACGCTTCTACGCATTTATCAAAAAAAAAGTATGTCCGACCAGAGGAGAGTTAGAAGCCTACTATATTATGTTAAATATAAAAAGGGTGGTATGGCACACGCTTATAAAATTGTTACCTATGAATATTTTCTGTTCTCTACAGAAAAATTGTCAATTTTTTACACATTGATCTGTAAATATTACTGGCATTTTCTTTAATACGTTCTTCAGTACAAAATAAAAATTTTTGGGACTTAATACTATAGTATAGTACCTTGATTTTATTTATAGATGCTCCCAATCTACGAATGCATATTTATTAAGTTTGAAATGAACTCACAATGGTAAAGCCTGCCAGAGCAAGTGTATTTCAAGCTAGACTAGGATATTAATTGGCTATAATCACCAGAATAATTTCATTTCACTTATAATTTATATTCTATACCTATCCAACAAGTGGAAAACGTATGGCAACAGAGGGGTGTTGACCGTTGAAGTGTTAGGGCCTACAGCATATACAAATTCAGTCTTAATTAATTTAATTCAATTTTAACTTCTTAGTTAGTTTCGAGTAGCTACTCCAACAATTACACAGTAAAATCAATACAACGCGTTAGTATGTCAGAAAAATAAAAAAGGCGTACTAAGTTTGTTAAAATAAACTCTTACCCGACCATAATGGCGAGGCACAAGGTGAGAGGCACAGTTACGGTTTGAGGGTCGTATTCTTCATCTAGTCCTTCGTTCTCACTATCTTCATCGTCACTGTCCTCACCACCATCACTATCATCATCCTCTGTATCCTGACCACGAGAATCTTGCTCCATTCTGATAGCCACGACATCATCTTCTCCAATTACGTGACGAACCTGAGATTTTCTAGACGTTAGAATTATTTATTTACACTATAACGTAATTTTGTTTGGAATAGAGTGATAAGATTCATAAGGGCTGCATTTACGAATACTTTTTGGTGTGGATTAAATTAGGTCTATACAGGACGATTAGTCAAAAACTTAAATTAAAAACAGTTATTTTAAGTCTAGGTTTAATTTTCTATATAACAAAATACAGAAACAATTCGTCATGTTAAATGTACAGTTCCTTAGGTTTAGTTATATTTTAAATATTTATACTAAAAATGAAAAATATTCTTAAGACAAAATTATATATATTGGTAATAATGACCTTATTGTAACGTTGTTATTAGGGTGTAAGAGTAGGATGAAACATGCTATAGAAACCAAAACCAATAATAATTGATTTTTCAGGGGTACAAATTAAAATGTTCGTTGAACTAGAGATATATAATGATAGTGGAAAAGATACGCAAGATAGATTACCATGAATATAATTACGAAATACTTTGAAAAATGGATTAATCTTGAATCATCTAGTTTTTTAATGGTTCTGAGTCCATAAAATAATCAAGCAGCGAATATGATACGTATTTTCATGCTAACTTACTCTATGTAATTAGGAACTTTAAAGTTCATTACCGTACTTACAAAAGTACGCCATTTAACTACATCTTCAAATAACTATATCTTGTATACATTTTTTTTCGTGATACCTTAATTATTTCAGAGCTTATAACCTGATTGGGCAGTAGGACGAAGCGCTAGAAAAAAAAAGTGAAAACCGCTTGTCCTTGTGATAAAAATGGCATTTTAAAAAATAATATTTTAACACTATGATTTCTTTTATTATTTTAATTATTCTGTTGGTTCAGTTTATTACTCATAGTTGTTAAACTTAACATATTTATTTCATTAAAATAATTTTAAATTTGGTCATTTACAATAAACGTCCCTCCGCCACTTTCATAAATAAAACGTCTAAAACAAAATCCACTATTATATAAAATTCATTTATCTTTCAAGAAGTCCCATTTGATTGAAACGTCCATATATTTACCATCAAAATGGTTAATTTCCATATTAATTATGGTTATAAGGCAACATGCATGATTAATTTACATTCCCAATCTGTTCTAGAGCAACCCTGGTGTTTTTATAAGTGTCAGTCAGGGTTATATAGCTGTAAAATATAGAAGAGAACAAAATATGAGTTAAAAATGCAAAGTAACTATAGTAAAAATTAGTAGTTCTCTTAAGATTATTCGTTTGGTTATCAGACCCTCCACAAACACCTTATCAAACGTAACCAAACATGTTTGGTTAGGTTAGGTAAAAGATTGCTTTGTTGTCATGCAATTTCACTTACGTTACCTGCCAATCCTCCCTGATGGAAAAACTTCTGAACGAGGGTTCTGGAGGAGATTCATTATATGCTATTTGCATACTGTGTTGTACCCTCTTCAGCCTCCTGTGCCTTTCAGGAATCTCTCTCCTTGTGCACCCCTTGCACAGGAAGCACTTGGCGTAAGTCCATTTGAAACTCTTGGCAAGGACGTCACCAATATTAGATAAATAGAGTAGGAACAGCGGCATTCCTATGATCGCATACAAGATGGTTGCTAGTTTTCCCCATTCTGTTCGTGGTGTCACGTTACCGTAGCCTGAAGGAATTAAAAGCAGAACAATGTCAAATTTCTGTATTCTATATTTTTCAGGCACTTTGAAACAAACCTATATTTAATATAGTAGGGTATTTTTTTATAATAATTATAGTCTACTAAAAAGTATATAAATTGAGTTTTTTAATTCTATTTCATATACTCTCCGAGTATAGAACATGAAACTTATATTGACGTTAACAAGTAATTGACGATAAATGATACTTAAGGCTTTGGGAAAATTTAGGACCACTAAAAACCTATAATTTATTTGAGTTGGTGAGAAAGTGATGTAAAGGGTTTACTTTCTATAGAGTACACCTACAGTTTCATAGTATGAAGGTGCCAAATATTCGTATTTGAAATTCAAAATAACGCGAATCTTAAACTTAGTTATTTACTCTGAATAGATGCAAATACAATTATTTTGAAGCAATAATAATTAAAGAGAAAACGTATCCAAAACAAAAAAATAGCTTCTATTTAAAATATATTATTAGAAAGCATGTTTTAAAATAATTTGTAGCAGTATTTATTATTAATATTAATTTGACAAGAATTTATATTGGAAATTGACGCTATATTGATCTTTTTATTTTATTATAACACAAAATGTGTTCACCTTAAGCATTCGAAAAGATTACATTTAGTTAAATCATGTATAGGCATGTAATAGACGTTGACAAAAATTTACCAATTATTATAATAATAATAAAACATATGCTGCACTTAAAACATATGATATGTGATATTAAAATAAATTAATTAATTAAACATTGCGTGAAGTTAAGGATATTTTATATGTTTTTCTTTAAAAATGTTATGATTTTGAAAGTAAATTTATTGAAAATAATTATTCAAGTATTTTTACATTACTTATCTTTAAATTACTCCCTTAATTCTTATTTGCGGGGAAGAGTGATATCTGATGTCAAGAATTCAAGAATTCTACTAGCTTCAGTGCGCGCGCACAATCCAACCAAGGAAGTTAAAGTGTTGATATGACTATTGCAGCTTAACTTATAACCAAAACATATGGAAAAGATTAAATGAGTTTAGTAACATTTAATTAACAAAAATATTGTAAATTACTTTGAAATTGTTAAAAGATATATAATATATTTTCATAAAACAGAATAAAATTTTTACACACTATTATAATTTATGATTAAACTGATTTAAATTGCTTTTATTAAATCATTTATTAATATTCTAGAAAAACAACTATTGGCAAAAGCGTATAAACTGTGTCTGTAGGTGTGCTAAATATATACCACAAGTGTATTAAAATAAAAATAAATGATACGCTGCATCGCACAGCCTTTCTCTTTGTTTTATGTTAAAATAGAAATATTTACTAAAAACTCGTAAGATGTGCGAAAAAAAAGTTACAAAAACCCCCACTAAATATCCCAAATGAAATAATTTACACTGTTACAGAATCAATGATATAATAAAAACAAATCTGTCTATTCAAAGAGTATAGCAATCAATTTAATATTTCAAGTGCTCTATAAATATATATATATATTGGTTTGCTTTTAACTCGGACACTAATGATTTAAAAACTATATATTTTCGATTACAATATTTTATTTTTAATAGTACCACAACTTTAAAATAATAAGATATTTAATATCTCAAATAGTTGCTGAGATATTATCAAAATAGGAAATTTCCGCTTCTCTAAAGTATCCTAAAAGTTATTTTAAACAGAAAATGAAAATTCTCACTAGGTTTATAATGTAAAAAAGTATATATACAAAACTTAATCAAAATTGTTATAGTGAATTTCGAGAAAAATGAGTATTTTCTTTTTTCCCTTCACTAGACTACCCTTAATTTTAGGGTTAGATGTCCAATTCCAAAAACTCCTTAGGGGAAACTTACGAAAACCCTAAATACTATTAAGTTTTAGCCTGATCGGTAAAATAGTTTCGGCTCTAGTCCTAGATATATAAAGATAGACAGATAGATAGACGTACAGATGGACATATAGAAAGAGGGACATACAAACGGTATTGCGGAAATAATTTTTTTGGTTTCAAGGAAACGTCGAACTTTATCAAAATCTCGAGTTCGATTATTTTTACGATCACAATAATTCTCACTTCGATGGTTCAAAATAAAGTAAAGAGGATTGAAAAAATAGTTAAAGTAATTAAATGATCAACAATATATAAATAAGTGGTAAAAGTTTAATTTTAGCAAATTTATATAATTGTGAATTTCAGCTAGTATGGATAGTACGGCTATTTATGTTTGGTTTTGTGGATTGTAAAATGTTGGTACATCTAGTATATTGTGTTAGTTTGGTTTTAATTTTATAATTTAGTTTGTTCAATTAATAAATGTTAATTTTGTAATAAGGTTGTTGAAAATTGGATATACTCAGCACAGTAAATTTGGTTACCTTTGGAAGAATTTCTTATGATTTTCATACATAATTTATTGGTGGGTACAGGTTGAGGACTAAATTGTTTTTAACAGGAGTAAGAAGAATGAAGATATGACGACGACCCATGGCATGGGTTTTAATATTTGAGCTTACCTTTTCATTTGTCTTTAGGTGTGAACCGAGTTAGGGTTATGTTATAAGCCACACCCACAAATAAGAGAACTACCATGGGTGCTGATACTCCCTCAAAGGGAAAGTCTGACACGGAACGTTTTGGTTCGTAACCGCCTTGATGGCAGACATCCGGAAGACCCGATGACAGGTTGATTACCCTATTCCCTGCCAACCTCTCCACCAAAAGAAGCGTGATCATGCGTCTAAACTTAGCTAACAGCTTGATTAAGCCACCAATGCATGATAACATGAGATTACCCACCTCTTCAACACTCAGCCGCAAGGCTTATTTCTATCCATGTATATTAGCCAATGATTAATCTCCGGCTCTGCCTGTTAGGTTTTGTTCGTGCACTCACCGTTGTGGTATGACATTAACCGCTCAAGCGTATGAGCCTATAGCCTGGCACTATTGCGGGTATCCTAAGATTAGCTCACTACACAGTTAACGGTAAACAATATAAATATCTATCTAATATTGAAGAGATAACTATGCCAAATTAGATTTTATTAATCATGCTTGATCTAATCTTTTGTTGAAAACTAGTTCAAAAGGTAAAAATATTGAGCATCTGCTCTGTACAACCATGTCAAGGTATAGTCATAGCCAAGTAAAAGCACAGTCATATCAATATTTATATTACGTACACGATAGGTTTTTACCTGGATGACAGTTCGAAAATCATATGTTTAGGTTTTGGGTTGCCAACACTTGTAAAAGATCATAGTTGTGTTATAAATGTAAGGATCTTTAATCACCTGTTATGTATTACATTTAAAATAACGTAAACTTAAGTTTTCTCATACTATTTCATTTTTTTAAATAATTTCTTTTTATCCAACTAGAAACAATATTTTAAACATAATTAAAAGTACTTATTTTTCGTTTTGGAACGTTATTTATTATGTTTAATATAGTGCACACATCAATACCTTTTAATACAGGCATCGTATTTACTTGGAAAATAGAAATCTCTTGTCAGTTTTTTACATACAATAAATGATTTTATGATTATTTTATCGTATTTTTAAATATTTAATTGAATAAAATATTTTAATCGACTGCGTGTCTGTATCATTGTAAAAAACTTGTTTACCGTTATGTTCAATCATATGGTTTGGATTCGTCAGACACCATTTTGAAGCAATGTTCGTTAGAAGTTTTTGTGAAAGTGGTGTTAATATTTTTTAAGGGGAATAAAACTATAAATAAACTTTGTGTTCGACTTCAAATAACTATATAAATAATATTGGGCTAAATTACTGTGGTTAACTATCACATTAATATATTACCATCTGTTTTCATTACAGTCATCCAAAGTGATAGATGTCCGCTGTTGGCGTAGTGATATATTAGGGATTACTTCTAGTAACATTTCGAGCTGTCATCCAGCTTAGCTCGTGAATGAATTTTAGTTAATCTAATAAATAGTCATATCAAGAGTTGTACAGTACATCCATATCAAGACCTGTGTTGTCAAATCAGCAGCTGTGTACCTATGTCATGGTTCAGATAGCTGTGTTAATGATAGTCAAGCCATGATATAGAGAGATGTGTACCCTCTTCAAGGTATAGAGAGTGGCTTTGAAGCTAGCTGAGGTAAAATATAGATAGCTTTTTACTTATGTCATGGTATAAGGAGCTGTTTACCTATTTCAAGGCATTGAGAGCTGTGTTGAAGCTGGCTGAGCCAATGTATAGATATATGTGTGGATCTTAGTTGAGCCAAGTTATAAAGTAATGAATACCCATGTTAAAAGCTGTATAGTCATGTCAAGGTAAATATAGCTGTGTTGAAAATAGCCCAGCCAAGGTATAGAGAGTTGTGTAGTTATGTTAAGAGATGTATAATAAAGCCAAGATATAGATAGCAGTATATTTAAGTATATATACGTATAGTTATCTCATGACCTGTGTACTCATGCAAGACCTGAGAAGTCATATTAAGAGATGAACAGTCATGTCAAGACCTGCGTAATCAAATAAATACCTGTATATTCAAGTCAGGAACTATGTATAGCCATGTTAATGTACAGTAATGTCAATTTATAATTAAGTTAAGAAATGTATATTCATATCAATCAGAGTATAATCAAGCTAAGAGTTGTGTACCAATGTTAAGGTATAGAGCTGTATAATCATTTTAAGAGCTGTGTACCCAGGCCAAAAGCCATGTAGTCACGTCAAGAATTGTGTACCAAGGTTAAGGAGGAGAAACCTGTGTTTGCATGATATGTAGTTTGCTAAAATAATTTAGGCTATAGATAACACATTAACGATTTATTACAAAATAGTAACCTTCCTTTTCTCAACTCATTCAGGGAAGGAGAGAACCGGTCTGTACAATAGGGGAGTAAGTAAGAAGCTGTTGACGGGCGGCAATGAACATGTTTGGGAGGTGAGGACGTGGCTGGTGGTAGACAGGAATCAACTGGTCTGGACAGGAAACGACAAGGATGGATACATGTCTGTCCTCAAACATTATAAGCTTGGATGGATACAAGCTTATCATTAACTACCATGAATTATGTTAAAACCTGAATGATACGAGTTTGTCCTTAACTATCATGAGTTGAGCTATAACGTCAAGATGCCTGATGGAAAGCACATATCTCGAACAGAACTGGAAGCATTCTTTCTAGGAACCTTATCTGTGTATAATGCAGCATTTCCTGCAGATCTCATCTCAACGGAGAACCTAGTCATACTCTGCACGATTTAAACATGGCAGTCACTCCAGTTAATAAGATAGTGGAAGCCCCAAATAATAAACATAATTCACTTTCCGATCACGAAACGAATCGTAGTCTATCTCTGTACGACTAGTAGACGAATGAGGAGATATTCTCAACTTTGGAAAATAAACCACATAGCTACATCTACATCTGAAATGTGTAGGTGATGGTGCTCATAATAGATAAAACGGGACGATATTTGCTGCCTCGCTATATTGAAAGAAGATCTGTTAAAGAGTTGACATTACATAATATTATATTTTTAATACGTCTAGGATACACTATAAAAATATAAAAGATGACGAAATGGATGAACTATATGTTTAGACCCTGCCGCTTTTGACACGGCTCTTAGCAATCTTACAGCATAATTTCTATATCTCATACATTCCAGGCCCATTAACTAATGAAAATGAACCTATGAAATATATCCAGCAAGAAAGCTTACACACGCTGCTGCTTCGAAGTTTTGTTCAAAGTATATATATATTTAATTCCATGTCTTACCGCCCATTGGGATTATAAGCTCTACACACATGGCCTATTTCTTCTTCCAGTCCTTCCCGAAAGTACTTCAAGAATATTTAATAATGGGATGGGGTATTCCATGTTTTTCAAGATTTCCTATGAGATCGATGGGGTTGAGGTTGATCTATAAAGAGATATAGGTATTTCGACTCAATTTAAAAACCATCTATCTATTTTAAATGGAGAACAGACGAATTTTGCAAAGGCAGGGTGGGGATTTGAATAAGTACGAATAAACGCGGAAACATGTATCTTTGACGTATGCATCCCCTCATGTCTCATACTTGGATTAGTTGAAGACAAATCTCTAATACTGATAAATGCAATAAAAGTAAATGGTAGTTGTTCGTTCAACTACAAGCAACAATTATATACTAAGTGCTGTCCTGCTGCAAATACACCCTCTGGTATTCTGATAAGTAAAATCTCTTTTCTTGCACCACATATCAAACCTGATGATATAAATAGTCTCAACCAGTTTAGTTTCATCAAGAATGGTAATAACAATAGATCTACTCTTTCGTATTTGAAATTTATATGAATACTTTAACGTACCTGTCTCAAACCAATACGGTTTGACTTTGGAAACATCAACTTTGTTGGAAAAGCCCTGCTATATTATTTTTTCCCTTCAGACTGAGCTTATCAATATGACTGCTACAGATTATTTTGGATCATAGTTTACATTCTGATATACTCTACTTGAAATCAGACATGTACACGTACGAAATACTGAAAAAGTTTTAAATCAAGCTACTTTCTAGAAATCACACGAGGAATACGCCGATTTTCAAACTTCATAATATGGCACAGATATTTCTATGATATTTATTGGTACTTCTATTTTCATGTCTCATGACCCCATCATAGTGTTCGTTAAAAGTCGTCAGGAAGATACTATTAAGGATGGTATGATAACACATCATATCACGTTCGAGATGGAAGTAAATATTCCTCCTTAAGTTAAGGCTTGCTGTTTTATCATAAACGACATAGTGATTCAATACAACCCTTCCAGAAGTACCGTCAGTAAGATGGCTACATAAATAGATAATGGGCTTAGCTTAAACTTACAATATGTTTATTGACGTGCTAGGTTACATGAGCAACGACGGGGTCTTCTTGCTCAAGGAAGACTCCATCATTCATCACTCTCTCAAGGCCATTGTACCGGATGAAACCAAATACTATACTTTTATACTACCATTTAAAGCAGATTTTCTCTTTTCGCGGAGTAAGAGGAACGTTGAATGGGCTACTAATTACTACCATGGACTGGACTGGGAGAACGGTAATAGTTACAACTCCTAGCTCTTCCCTCTCATTGATTGTCATTGAATGAGAGAAAAATTGTCCACACCAAGTTTTACGATTTAAGATAATTGAGCTAGGAGGAAAATATAGATTAAAAGTGTAACTGCCAATAATGATGATCACAACATTTACGAGTAAATGATCTAAGTTGTCCAACACCAAGAATTCTTAAATACGAATGCAGTTTGTAAAGTGTTTGTCATAGTGGTACTATCCACACGTGTACTATAAAAAATGTCCGACTCCACCATGAATGAATGCAAAGTACAATCAGCCTATGAATGTATGCGATTAAACCAATAATGCGATGGGAAACTATATGAGCGAAATCATTCCGTCTCTCTTTCACATAATTACTCTGATTAATGAATACGAACAATACACTGCTTTCAAACAAGTTTACTATTTCTGCAACGGTCAAGACGAGCCTGATAATGATTCCAACCTTTCATATAAATAGCCTGTTGTTGTATAACCTAAACAAATAACTAGGAATAGTAAACCTGACGAACCTAGTGATCCTGCCCATAAGAAGAAATGCTTGCTTAAACGATAAGCATCAACATAGAGGGATTTGTTTTAATTCTAGACTATGAAGAGTTACAGAATGTGGACTATTATGAGTGTTTCCTCATTAAACGTATTTCTGCTTTAACATGATATAATCTGAGAATAATGGCATCCTTCAAGCCTCCTAACCATTTTGACAATCTTCAATTTGTGTATAAAAATAAGTGGCTAGAAGCTAATCAACATGTTGAGTGGAAATACGGTTATTTTAACTTTTCAACTTTAGCCAGCATATTATATATGCACTTTCACGTTCAGCCAGTTAGTTTTATGTTAATGAAAATAATATATCAACATTTATCAACTCCATACATTTTCCATGTGGTGTAGTGATCGATATACAAAGTCAAGGGTTAAACACACTAAATGATAACAGTTTATATACAATGTACTTTACGAAGGACTAATGTTTGAACATATTTTACTATTGTCAAACATGGAGAGTTGATACAGAAATAGACCCAGCCATTTTCTAAAAAAAATCATTATTATCCATGTCATTAATCCTTCTAGGATTTTCTCTTTAACTGAGAATATTTATTTATCAGCTACTTATTAATTATGAATAAATACTCCTTAGTCAATTAACATGGATCTTCTTCTATATGATCATATTAAAGAAATTTATCTTTTTTTAAATTAACAGAAAAAGATCATTCTAAGCCATTTATTTCTATTTAAAGAGCTAGTTCTGGGCAGTTACCACCCTGAAAAGACTGTTTATATCAACATAGATTGAGATAAAATTACCAAACCACTATTTGAGGAAGAAGTTTAGAACATTTTGCTGATATTCCTGAACCGACAAATGACCACGGATGGATGATAGAACAAGAAGGAAAACTCTCCTTGCTGTGAATGATAGGTTCTCCAGCTCCCATGCTGTTCTTGGGTTGCTGAGTTGCAAATGTTCCAAAATTTGAAGCCTGCCACGATGCACATGCTTGGCAAACTATATTAGCTGTACTCCAGCCTGCAGTTCAAAGGAGTGTGGGAACTAGGTCCTTGACAAGGGATAAGAAGACGACCCAACTGTTCGAATTCGTTCCTTGGAACTCGAATTGAACTTAAGTGATGAGATGTGTGATAAGAGTTATGCTACAAAATTTTAACCTGGACACTATGCCTGTGGAATAAAACAAAATGTAAGCTTTAAGTTTGTTAATGTGTTAGCCAGTAACAAACAATATTTGAAAGACTAGAAGCTTTAAATGTACCAATATGTAAATATAACAATATTCTAGATTACTCTGTTATTTTTTATGAATTCATTGGAAACCCTGGATTCAAAAAGAGAGTGATTGTCACTTTAAAGATTTTTAATTGTTTTACATGATCTGGCAAATTGGAGGAGGCGACCTTACTAAACTTTGGCTCCACAGTTTTTACATTCTCCTTTTGTAAATTTATTTGTTTACTGCCGTCTCTAATACAATTAGAGACAGAATTAAAATGTATTAATAGAACTACATTTCCAAAAGGTCAAATTAAAATATAAGATGGATCAATGACAGTTTATATATAAGTGCTTGAGGCCGTTTTAAAATCGCCACAGTAATTATGAGCTATCGATTATGGATGACCATCATGATTTTTAAACATTGCTGTAATTTGCGTTAGTGGAAAATTATAATAGTAGTTACTCCCTCCCGACTATACCCTAGCTTTCTGACTTTTATTATATGTGAGAATGCCTTGTCCCATTACACAGACCAGTGTTTCCTTGGAGGTTTTCCGCTCTTTACTAGCAGTTGTTTTCAAGCAATTGATTTACAATGGCATGAAAAAAGCTGATAAATTTCTGTTTTTTTATACATAGCTTATTTGTAGTAATAATGAGCAGTATTCATTTTATTAAGCAGAATATAGAACATTTTTGTTTGAAAAATTCCCTTTTCCGTTTTCCCGGAAGAACCTTTAGAGTTACGTAAAAGATGCAAATATATAAAAGATATAAATAAAGATTACTTTACAAATGAAAAAAAAAGAATTTATATCGGTTAAGTGGCTGCTGATAGCCTATATGAGTGGTTAAATAAAACCATAGGCCGCCATTTTTAAATCAGCACAATATCTGAAAGCTACCGATTTTAGATGTCCATTATGGTGATTCATGTTCCCTGACCAGGGGGAATCACTTGTTTAGATGACGTTTAGTCCTTCCGAATCATACCAAAAGGTTCATTGACTCATGGACTATAAAAGCAATTTCCCTGTCGGCCAAAAGTGAAAAGGGCCTTGTAAACAACGTTATAAAATGAATTATTTCACTAAAGAGAAATAAATAAAATGAAATAAACAATCATGACAAACTACACTCCCATCCAATGTGTACAGTGGTTGGTATGACTGAGCATCGGTTTAAAATTGACAGTTTTTTATTCTCTACATAAACGATATAGGCCTAGTTAGTTTTCATATGTCGATTCATTGTGGATCTAGTTCCTATATACAGTATATTTCTCTCTTCCAGTTTGAATTTATGACCAAACTCATCAACATCATCACCATCAACTGTTTCTAGCCTGTGGCCGGGTCGGTTTAATAAATTGTCTTCATTTCCTCTAACCCTTCACCACTATTCCTCCTTTAATTGCTTCCATTATTATCCTCTCACTTGCACATTTTCTTTCTATTCCTCTCATTTCTTTCTTATCTTCTCTTGCAGTTTTTTTCCTATATACTAAATTTTCATCAATTTCTTTGGCATCCTCTCCCTTTCTACCCTCATTACATGAAATACCATCTCAGTTTTGCTTCCTCTACAATCTCAAGTACTTCTTGTAACCTCACTCTTTCTCGATTAACTTCATTCCTAATATTGTTTCTCCTCATGACAACTATCATGCTTCTAACAAACTTCTTTTCTACTGCCCCCACTTTCCTAGACTCTAGTACATTCAATGTCCACGTTTATGCTGCATGTGTGACGATGGGTATAAAGTTTGCCCTTTAAAAGACCTCGTTACACCTAGAGGGTACTCTTCTTCTCCATAGCAGGTCTCTTACACACCTGTAGAACAATTTGTCTTTTTGTCCTCTTCTCATTAGAGCACTTTACTTCCACCTTTCGTCTCAAACATGCTTCCAAGATATTTTACATTCTGTACTTTTCTCAAATATACTCCATCTAACATTATAGCTTCACTAGACCTTATCCTCTTCCTTGATGCTACCATCAGGAAACAACTAATATATATTTATACACAAATATAATTGAATATATTTTTATTTATACATATATTTATACAGTATATAAATATATTTATATATAATACATACACATATATTTATATACATATTTATATGTTTGCATTAAAAGTTAAAAATAAAAGATCATGTATGACTGGGTGTATGGGTGTTGGTTTATCTTCCTTGGCACTGCGTCTTACTATCCATTCGGGCTACACGCCTAATTACAATAATGTTTAAAGTATTGGGAAGGTTTTATTTTTGGAAGTGTACCAGCATTGGCGTGGAGGGAAAGTGGAAAATCATTTGGGAAGTACCACCCTCAGCACAGCGGAATGAGATTCTAACATCGATATCTTGTCATCGACAGTCTAGTTTAATTCAAGAGTAGTGCTTTAGACCATACGGCCACTGAAGCGGGTTTTTATATTATGTAATCAAAGGGAGTATGCAGGGGTAGTGAAGTATGGAGAAAGGTAATGAGGATGGATTATTAATGGAGCTGTTTATTGACATATATCCATTTTCTTACCTACATGGTAAGGTAAGGGCATGATTAGGTATCTAATATATGTTCAAATATATATATATATATATATATATATATATATATATATATATATATATAAATATATATATATATATATATATATATATATATATAC
>CABFOW010002418.1:73685-102357 GCA_902141385.1 Timema californicum
ATATATATATATATATAAATATATAATTATATATATATACATATATACATATACACAAATACATATATATATAATTATATATATATATACATATACATATACAAATATATATACATGTATATATTTATAGGGATATAAAAATATGTACGTGTATATTTATAAATATATATTTACTTTTATAATATATATATAAAATGTATATATTTATAAACGTATATATTTATGTACCTATACATATATATAATTAATTTATATATATATATATGTACACAACTATACATTTCATATTTCTATGGACATGTAAATATTTAACAAATTATACATATTTATCTATAAATATCTATATGTAGTTATTTATATAAATATCTAAAATAAGATATTATATTTTCCATTAGGTCTTTACATAAATTAGTTTTGTTTGTAAAGTATTTCATGTATAATATTAAAATAAAATCACGGGAGAAATTTTATTTGAGACATATTTGTTAATAATTGCTTAATGGGTTTTTGTTGGAGTTGTGCTGTTATAATTAAATTTTCCTTTGAAAAATGAATAACTTTGTTCATGTGAAGACTTTTTGATATATCTAATTTTGTATTTTAAAATATTTGTCGAGACTTTTATATTAACAAAATAAAGTCCATTTCAGATTTTTTTAATTATCTAAGTAGGTTGTATGTATTTGGCAAAGGTTCCTATGAAATACGAATTCTTGTTAGTTTGGCTGAGGGCTGTGTATATTGCAAGTGTAGGCTTACTCATCGAATCATTTTACATGTCTAATGATTTTAGGGAGATATAACTCTTTTTTTTTTATATAATTAGTTTAAAAATTTACTTTTTTTAAATATTTGTATGTGTGTGCTCCATTAAAATAATTTCAAATTATAGATTAAATGAATTAATTAAATGTTTGGTGATTCTTTTTCTAACTATCTTGCCCATAGTTAATGACTCCTACAATAACCAGGGGCGTATCCACGGGGGTGGGGAGGGGGGGGTGTAGGGATGGCCACCCCCCCGACCCTTAAAACAAAGACTCAGCGAGTAGCTAGGTTTTTTAAATCAGCACCGCGTCTTACTACCCATTCGGGTTTTACGCCTATGTACTAATTACTCTACTTAAATCTAGAACAGACACATCCAGCCCCCGGCCGTTAATTTATTCACTGTGAAAGGGGAAACCCACATGTCACCAATGATAAATTTTTCAGCCATGCCATGAATCGAACCCGGGAACTTTATCTCCGTGGGCAGAGACTCTACCGACTGAGCTAAAGTGTCGGACTCGAGTAGCTGTTGGCAAGAAGTACGGTACAATTTGTATTAATTTAAATAATGGCTATAATGTGCCTCTGATGAATTGTAAAAAAAAAAAAATGAGTTGTAAATGTTAACACTTGTATTGAGCACATCTAATTAAATCGTTTTATTTGTAATCTGTTAGTTACGAATTCTTTTTCTACTTTAACAAATTTGTTATGAAAAATAAACTAATTAAATTTAAAAAAAATGATTTTGATTATTTCCCTTTAATTCTTTGTAATTTTTCTTATAATTTAAATTTATTTACATATCTTAAATTTTTGTTTAATGGGGAATTTTCTTTTATCTAGAGGAACTCTCGGACCTACACTTGGCAGCTGGCAACACTGTCTCGTTTTCAAAAATCACTCACTTGTTTTGTTTAACTGACAACAGATGATATATGTTCCAGTGGTTTATTTTAATGAGTGACTTGAGTGACGAGTTTAATTTGATATCTTACCAGAGTGTTACCACCAATTCTAAAACGTTCATATTTCATAATCTATAAAGTATAAATTGATACTCGACAATGGATAGATTTATTATCAAGAAGCCACGTATTCAGAAAGTCAATAAGATGGAAACTTCATCAAATATAAGTAGCTAACTTTTATATTTTTCCTGCCTCAACCTCAATAAGTGATAGTAAATATGAATCAAAATGGCTCATTTATGGGTGAGTGGTCCTTGTTAGATTATTCAGATATAATTTATTTTTATTTTTTGATTCGACAAAAAATGGCGGAATATTTTATCCGACCTAAAATGGTGGAGTTAGATCAATTAAATCGCGTGGATTCTCCCACTCATAAGCTAATAACGAATTCATTAGTCAATATTCAATAAATATTCATAAAAAATTCAAAAATTCATCAAATTACGTGTGTAAATGTAAATTCGTTTGTCTTCCATTAAACCCATATACATTTCAGAAAATTGTTTTAATTGACTTTTTCAATTTCCGTGATGGATATTATTTTTATTATTTTCTTGTCTTTAATATAATTTCCATTCTAGTAATAAAACATTACTTACTTTAGTCAATAGGTAAATGTAAGAAATGAGTTGTATATGTGATAATGGCAACAATGATATGATAATTCGTTACCAAAAATTTTACATGAGAAGTCGCTCTGTTTTTGTTTTTGTTTTTCAGATTTTTCAGGATTGACTCCAACTGAAACATTCATATCCCTCCTCTTCTGAACCTTCCACTTCTATAGCTTGCATTGGAGATTGTATAGAGGTATATAAAAGTATTCCACAAAAATTCAGTGAGTATGCTAATAATGATATTGGACCTTTTATTGGAAAATCTACCATTAGCGATGTGGACAAAGAAATATTAATAAGAAGAGCTTGGGAACCCTTACCCTCCCACAAGTGTCACGTTCAGGTAATTGGTTCAAAGAAATGAACCTTTCAAAATAAATGGATGCAGTGGTTTCCTTGGCTGGCATACGCTGAGAAATTAAATGGAGCGTTTTGTAAGTTTTGTGTGGTATTTGCTCAAAATGAAGTTGGTCAAGGTTCTCATGAGGCAGCAGAAAATCTAGTTAAAAAAACATTCAAAAAGTGGAAGGATACAATAGAGATTTTTGGAAAAACATTTAAGAGCTAAATATCACCAAAGATTTCGAGAGGTAAAAGATGAATTTTTAAACATTTTTGACGGGCACAAACAAAATGTTCTGGAACAGTTGCTAAAGAAAAAATGTTGAAGTAGAAAAGAACCGGAAAGTCTTACAATCTATTATTGAAACAATTGTTTACTGTGGGAAACAAGGTATACTTCTTCGTGGTCATCGGGATTTCGGACGTTTGTCCCTAGAAGAACCGATCGCCAATGATGGAAATTTTAGAGCCTTGCTACTTTACTGGGCCAATCTTGGAGACAACGTTTTGGCTGAGCACATTCTATCTTCAGCAGGAAATACTATGTATGTCAGCCCAATAGTTCAGAATGAACTAGTACACCTCATAGGGGAACAGACCCAAACAGTAATTTTAGACAGGATAAAGGAATCGATATTTTTCACCATATTAGCAGATGAAACTACTGATATTAGCCAAGTTGGGCACTTTTCATTTTGTGTTCGTTACCTTTATGTTGAAATCATGGATATCAGAGAAGTTTTCCTCACATTCATCCCAGTATATGATATGACTGGTGCTAGTGCAAGCAATCATAAAACGTGATTTCCCTAAAGCAATATATACTCACTACTCATCTCATTGCCTAAATCTGTGTTTAAGTGACTCTGCCAAAACACCTTGCATTCGTAATTGTTTCTCTACAATATCAGAAGTCAGCAGTTTTTTTAAGAGTTTCAGAAAAGCGTGCCAAACTTTTAAATATATTTTAGTGGCAGCAGGAAAGGGAAATACTGTCCTCCACAAATACTGCGAAACAAGATGTGTGGAGAGACACGATGCTGTTTCAGTATTCCATAAATGTTTCGATTGTATCATTGAAGCATTGGAAACTATAGTGAGCAACGAAGCAGATACAAATGGCAAAGCTACTTCTCTTCACACATATTTATGTAAGTTTGAATCTCGCATCACTCTTACTGTTATGTCAAAAATGCTATCCATGGCATACATAACATCAAAATATCTACAAAAAGAAGCAATAGATATAAGTTCAGCTTTGGTTAAAATTAGTATGACAGAAAAGGTTTTTGCTGACGTGAGGAAAAGTGGAAAAGAAGAATTTAAAAAAAAAAGTTTACAAAAGCTGGAGACATATCTCATAAATTAAAAGTTCCTATAAAAGGACCAAAAAGAGTAGGCACTCAGAGAAACATAGCAAATGTTGAAGCCGAAACCCCAGAAGAACACTACCGACAGATTGTGTTCTATCCTTATTTGGACGAGATATTAGTTTCATTGAAAGGGAAATTTTCAAAACATAGGGATCTATTAAGTGTACTTGACTGTTTAATCACAATAAACGCTATCAACAAAAAGTTTAGAGACTTGTTACCGGCTTTGTGGTTTTACAAGGATGATATGCTGCACACCAGCAAAGATATATTGGAAGTGGAATGGAGTCTTTGGGCATCACACTGGAAAGCTACAGACTCTCCAAAGCCAAAGAATGCTGTCGACATAATAAAATTCTTAGATCAAGAAAAATTTCCTAATCTGACAATTTTATTAACATTTTTGGCAATAATACCAGTGAAAACATCTTCCAGAGAAAGGCCATTCTCTACTTTGAAGAGACTGAAGAATTACCTGCGCAACAGCACAGGGGAAGGCCGGTTAACGTCTTTAGCTATAATGACTGCATAGAGACATAAAAGTGAATATCTCAAAAATTATCAATCACTACAATCAAAGCAATAGAAGATACTATTTCACTTAATGGTTTGTGACTTTGTGGCTTGTGCTAATAGTTTTTATTCAACTTATTTGGTTTATTTTCGTGTGTAACAATACAAGGGTTGTATTGTACAATCGAAGCCCTACACAATCTGATGCTGCATAGACTAGCTTCCGATTCATACTACCCACTACAAGAAACGTCGACATTAATTCAAATCACCTACAATAGCATTCTTCACTATTGTACAAGGCATGTCCAGAAAGTAAGAGTACTGGTTGCCCTCTCGTGCTGTGAGATTTTTTTTTCCAAGTTTGGCAACACTGAGAGGTAGTGGGGGCTCTTCTGAACACAACGAGCACAGGCGGACCTCGTTAGTATGAAAACTCGCCTTGTAGTGTCCGTTTGTGTGAAGTATGTCGATAAGAAATCTCACCAGGTGCGAGGTGCGTGCTGTCGTCAGGTTCCTTCTCGCTGAAGGAAAAACACCGACTGAAATTTTTTCACGGATCAAAACTGTTTATGGCGAAGGTGTTATGAACCGAACGAACGTGTTTAAGTGGTGTCGTGAGTTTAATGAAGGCAGAACGAATATTCATGACAATTAGAGTTGTGAAAGACCTTCCATTTTGACCGATGAGTTGGTGCAAAAAAATCGAGAAAACTGTTCGTGAAGACCACTGATTGACAGTGGATGAAATTTCTTCGATGTTTCCAAAACTCTTTAGATCTCTCTTACATAAAACAATTACAGAAACGCTGGGATTCCGAAAATTGTGCGCAAAATGGGTCCTAAAACAACTGACAGAACAGCACAAAGTGAATCGGGTCGCTAGCGCTCACGAGTTCCTTGAGCGATTTGAATTGGAAGGTGAGCATTTTCTGAGCTCGATTGTGACTGAAGATGAAACCTTGGTGGCTCATTACACTCATGAGACAAAAAGAAGTCATCACAGTGGCGGAACACCAGTTCCCCATTTGCCAAAAAATTCAAAACCTCAATTTCGAGCAAAAAAAACATGGCCACTATGTTTTGGGACCGAAAAGGGATCATTTTGATCGAATTTCTGCCTGAGGGGGAGATGATTAATGCATCACGATACTGTGAGAACCTAAAAATGCTCAAGAGAGCTATTCAAAACAAACGGAGGGGAATGTTGACGAATGGAGTGTACTTGTTGCACGACAACGGCCGCCCGCACACAGCCAACGCCACTAAGGCGCTTTTGGACTCATTCGGTTGGGACATTTTGAACCACGCCGCATACTCCCCTGACTTGGTGCCTTCATCTTCATCTTTTCACCTCCCTCAAGACTCACATGGGTGGAAAAAAATATTCAACTGACGCGGAGGTGAAAAAGAGGTCCTGAACTGGAAGAAGGAGATGGCGGGAGAATTCTTTTGAGGAGGGCATCAAAAAGCTTGTGCCAGGGCTCACAACCTGCATAGAATGGGAAGGCGACTACATGGAAAAATAACTAACTTACATCCCAACAAAATCCTGTAATCTCGTTTTAAATACAATTTTATTTTTAAAATAGAAAAATCGAGTACTCTTACTTTCTGGACGTGCCTCGTAGTTCCATGTCACTTCAAGTAATATACAAACAATAGCTTTCAATATAATTCACTATCAACTCTCTACAGTGTAAGCTGTTCATATACGTACTCTCTGGATAAGCTGGCTTGCACAGCCTAGTAACCTGGCTGACTTCAAAACGTACTAAATCGAGGAACGGGGCAACCTTGCCTTGATATATCGCCACTCGATGTACCGACCTGGCTGACATAAATGCATCTGATGGGCGTTTTTCCTGTACACCTGGCGAAAAGAATACGCGATCATGGCTTCCCTCTGTGGGTGGGTTGGATCAACCATCACCTGTCCTCTGACGTCAGCAGCTAATCAGTCAATAAGATGTTTTGTCAACAAAACAGAGAAGTGTCTACTCGAAGCGGGATGACCAATCAGCGACCTACAAGCAAGAGGGCCTACGTACGGGAGACAGCATGATCCTTCCAAAATGCGACGTCACCTGGCTTAAAATGGACTATCCTTCCAAAATACCTACGTAGTTAGCTCACTATATAATATGGATGTTTGGAAGATATTATTCGACTTTTGAACTCGGCACCGTAGAGAGATGGACCTCTGTCAAATTTATTAAATGTTTGACTATTAAACTCGGCACCGGCGAGGATGGACATCCATTATATTTATTAAATATTGTACTATTGAACTCGACGCCATGATGGATGGACTGTGGATATTAATTTATATCGTCAGGAGACGACTTATAAAATTCTGGACACTGTAAAGGAAAGTTAAAATACTCTGTTAATATTTTTTGTTTAAATTATGGATCTCTTAGCTATTTAATTTATTTTTGTTATAGTCGAGATAGGCTGATAATTGTTTATTAGTTGTGGGTATTATTTAAATGCGATTTTCAATCTAAATGTAACTTCAGTTTTATGTCGCCACTTAAGGACTTGTTTCTTAAAGATGTTAGTAATTTTTTATGTATGCTGTTCTAAATTAACGTAATATTAATTGACATATATTAAAATCATTTATCTTAATTATATAGACTTTCCGTATTATTTTAGCATTTGTTGTTGTACATTAAAATTCATTTATTTACAATTCAATATTTTGTGTAACGTAAATTTGGCAAACTTCTAATTTTCATTAATTATTATTATTGTTAGACTTTGTTTTCTAGTTGAACGATGTCGATTCAAGTGGTCCCACGTGAGTTTGCATTAGGTTTGAGATGTTAAACTCTCGTGTATATTTTAACGCAATGTTTGTTGTTAAAATATGTATTGTAGTACTTGAAGGTACTTTCGTTTGTGTAAAATTTAATATTTAAAGTCGAGATATTTAAAGTAAAAGTATGTAAGTTAATGATATAACTTTACTTTGGAAAGGTTAATGTTTTAGTAATGTCTGTAGATATTCAGACACTTTTGTAACAATTTAGAAAGGCTCTTCAAACTTTTTATATTTTTCTTTGATATATATTGATTTACTGTTTGTTAATAGCTTTATTGATATAATGCTAGCTTGGTCTAATTGCATTAATCTTCTTTAGCATTATTGTATTCAACTATGTTTTTCTTCGTTCTACTAGATAATTGAAGAGATTAAGGTCACTAAAACTACTGTTTGTTATTTTTGAATGAATTAAATTACTCTTTACATTTAACTCTTGCTTATTCTATTTTTCTCTGTAATATTGTTAGGTTAGATGACTCCCTCTTATCCTTGTAGTATTTTTGTTAGTGACCTATTCCTACGAGGTAAAGAACAGAATAAGGGGGCGTTACATTTGACACTATTGTTTCACGAAATTTTTTATGCCACTGTTGATAATATCATCACTATTTAAACATTATTTCTTTCATTTGTATTAGTTTAGTTTAAAATTACTACTATTCTAAATAATATTTAACTATTTATATTCATAAAGCCAAAGAATAGGTGTAAAAATCGTACACTGTTACCATGTGATAAGAATTATTAAACATAATTCTAAACTGTGTAAGCGTCCATATTTTATTTTATCCTTATACTACCTAACGTAATGACAAAACTAAATGCCTATAAAGTATAGAATATTCCTCTTACAAGCTACATCACTTGTTAATGGTAAATGTTTATTATGAATAATCTAAAACTATGATTATTGCTGAGAATTGAACAATAAAGTTTCTTTACATATTTTCAAAAATATGCTTTAAGATATTGAGCCCCCTTAAACTTGAATCATGCATACGCCACTAACAATAGCCCTCGTTAACAGAATCTCTGGATATCTAACGCACCTTACTCCAACATCATCGAATGACCGCAAGCCCTAAATATTCCCAACAATGACACATTATATAGATATAAAGAGACAAAAGTAATCCAATAATTACAAATTGTCACCTTCTGTAGAGAATTATAAGTATTATCAGGGACAATAAATTAATAAACAATATAAAATTAATTATTTATTAAAATACAATAAACTGAACTGTAAAATAATGGTTGCTATAATGAAAATTATATATATACATACACACACATTCAAATTTAACACAATATTCATATATTGTTGAAGATATATAAATATCCTTTTATTAAGTTTAATATTTACGATCGTTATACATCTATAGTGTTTTATTATATCCAAAAACACATATATATATATATATATATATATTGAATGTTTAGGATATAATAAGTAAGATTAATTGTGGTGAGCGGAATTAGTCCTTTTACAATGTAATAAAAATCGGAATAAGGAGTGAAGAAGTTTGAGATGAATAAAAATGTGTTCTTTACCCTCCAATAATGTTTCTTCAATAGTAAAACAAATGATCCCGGAAAATGATATCTTCTGTCACTTATAAAACAACAAATTACAAATAACAATACGTATAGCTGTACAATGAAACTAAAGAGTGGCCAGATCTATATATTATGGAGTTATAACTTGGTTGAAAAGTTGAAGCAGTTCTTATCGTTACTAAAATATTAAGATCTATTCTTGTATTTACGTAAATAAAGTTTTATTCAAAAGTGCATCAGTAGTGTTGTGTGCCGGTAATTAGTAGGGCTATGTATCACTTTATTGATTTACAAATAGACACAACTAATATTTATGGGTAGTTAAATATTTAAAGTATTTTGTTAAATCTAGGTGACCACTCTCCCTAGTGATTCCAAAGTTACGTCTGGGGCCTATGAGGTGGTTGTGGTGTTTGAATTCTAGCGCCTGTTCCCCCCCCCCTCCCCCACCTGAAAACGACTCCTTGGTCCTAGCAGATCCGGAGGTACGTAAGAGGGTGTTAAGAGGTTTCTTAGGTTAAGCGGTATAAGTAATTTGAATTAGCTTATAAGTTAACCTAAAGTTTGAGCTTTGCCCATGCGAAATTTCAGATCAATCGGTATAGGGGTTTTTCAGCTATGGAGATTCATCCAGGGGTGGTCTGGGGCACCTTAGGGTGGAGTGTAATGGGTTCAAAGTCTAGCACCTGAGCTACCACCCACCCAAAGGGCAACTTCCTAGCCCCAGTGGTTCAGGAGATAAGTCTTGGAGATGAAGGGTTGGGGAGGGGGAGGCCACTTGTACATTGCTGGAGACAGTTCACAAGCCGAATGGCATTTTCCATGAACGTTCAAAAGTCCCAGGGCCAAACCCTTGACAGAGTTGGTGTCTAGGAAGAGCCCAAATTTAAACAAAAAATATGGAGTATATATATTTTTAAAAGCTAATATTTTATTTATAATAATTCAAAGAATATTTTTCTTGTAACGCCTCTTATACCTTGGTAAAAGGGAGGAATGATTATTACCTATTTAAAATAACTTAATTAGATTAAAATCAAATCCACAGTTAGGCTGCGAATTGAATCTCATATAAATATGTTGACAAAGATTTACAATACCCAAATTGTATATCTTCGAGGGCATTTTTTTCATACATCCCAATATCCTCGCAGAGACATGGTCACAAATTGCGCCCTCTCCTTTTATGTTAAATTTAAATAATCATAAAAACAACATTGAACAGTATTTATGAGAAATATTAATTTGCACCTGTCAAGGACAAGCCTAAATCCTAATTTTTTTCAGTTTATATCACAAACTTTACGCTGGCTAAATAAAATATACGATTATAATATTTGTGAAATGTTTTTAACTGTGAGTTTTCAATTTCAAAGGGAGAAATTATATTCTATTGATAATTATTTACTATTTGGGATTTTAAAAATTTAAAAAAACTATAATGTATGTTGTATTCTAATATAATATTATGACTTTTGACAAAACGAGTACATGACTACAAATTTCCTGGATTTTAATTCGCAGATTATGTATCCAAGTTCCTCCCTATAGTGAAGATTGAACTTGAATAGGAATACACCACAGCCAATGAGGGCCAAGTGATGCGGGTATGATTATCAGTACATATTGATTGAAGGTCAAGTGGCGGGGGCTAGGGTAACTTCTCTAGAACCAGATGGGTCCCTGTCCACCCTTGAACTCGAGTGTGAATGGGGAATTTATCCTCCAGCCCAGATGGCTCCCAGATCTTTAACTCTAATGAAGGAGGAAGGATAAAGAATCGCGCACTGGTGGAGGATCGAGTGGAGGGGCTTGAAACCTCACCCAAGCTTTGTCGAGGGCATCGATCAGTGTCCCGCGCAAGCCTTGTCGATCGAGGACATCATCCAGATGTTCTGTTGAGGATGTCTCCTAGGGCCTCGCCCACGTGTTTACATGGTTTGAGTAATAAATAGTTTGGTAGACGCCATCTTATCACCAAGAGCAAAAATTTTGTCATAGAGTGATATTTTAATAATACTTGGAACTAAAACTGTCATGTTTTTGTTTAAATTAAAGCTAATGCAAAAAAGAAAAGTGTTGACATGATTGTTTTGAACAGAGTATACTTTCAGATATCTATCTATCTCTCACCAGACCACAAACGAGTGTTTGATGAGGATAAGTGGCATCTCCATACCTACACGCACACTTTCGAAACATGTCTAGTAACCAGGTTGGGAAAACCTCTGGCAGATACCATAGTCGAGTGTGAAAGTCAGGAGGTAGAGAGCAGTAGGAAGGGCTAAAACTCAAATAATTTCATACTCGAATATTTGTACAGGTCTTAGTATTGAAATTTGATAATAGATCACGCTTAGTTCTATCAAGCAACTATTTTCTTTAATCCATATATATACGAGTATATAACCTAGTTTGTCTTACTACCTATCTGGGTTAAACTAATTTGGATCAACGAAGGTTTGTGAAATTGAATGAAGGTAATTGATAAACCATCCAGTCTGGATTTGAACCCTAACCTATTGTCATATATAAATCTGATACCTACGTATGAGAGTTAAATTGTATATTCGGATAATTGGTTAGGTCTTACTATCTTGCAACCAAATAAAACAAAGAATTTAGAGAGAATAACCGAGAATATATTAAGAAGCTCAATTAATCTTAACTTATTATTTGATATACCCAAAAATCCGTTGCATCTTATAAACATTTCGAAAACTTATATATATTAATAACATATTTGAATAAGCTCATAGCCATTCTTCCTCAACAAACGTAAAACAAGAAAGGCCAGCATTTTATGAAGGAAAGCGTAACATTTATTTTTTCCAAATTGAATGCAAGCGAGCGACTAACCTAAATTAAATACTTTACAAGAGTTAACGATAATAATTAACAACATTATTATTAGGTGTTCTGTCTTGCGACAGGTCAATTTTTTTTTTTAGTGAACTTAGACCTTGATGCACCCTTTGCTCTCCCTCCTTCAACTTCCAAAGTTGATGATCTTAAAAAAAAAAAAATTACACCCAGCATCTGACCAACTGATTAAAATAAAATACTTGTACATACATTAACCATTACTATATTTTTTCTTTAAATATCGACTATTTGTTTTCAACCGAAAATATTTTCTAGAGCTACCTCAAATTTTGTTTGGATTTAAAACTAAACATTCTCGACTATTTCCATACATATATTTATTTTAAATCGCACCTTTTTTATTCATTTCATATTACTACTCGTCCTGCAGGCCTTTCCGTGAGATGTTGCGAGCTTAGTACATTGCAAAATTTAGCAGTCACATGATAAAATCTCGAAACTTTTTGAATTTTGTTATTCTTGAATAAATTTCCTTACGGAATGAAATTTTTTCATTCTGATGGATCTCATCGGGGTTCAACTGTTCGAATTTATTAATCTCGAAATTAATAGCTTGAAATTGTTTATTAAAAAGAGACTTAAATGGTAAAAGATTGATATAGTTGGGGATTAAAGAAAGGGAAGAATTCTAAAATGAATTTAAAAGGGTGCCACATATATTCTGTAAAAGCGAAAAAGCTTTTGAGCTTAGCGAAAGAGAAATGCATAAAATTGTTCGGGCTGAAATACCAAACAGTTAAATAAACAGTATGCTTAAAATTTATTTAATGCCTATAAGTGATTATAGAACCTACTCGTTCACGTATACGCACAAACTATTGACGTAAACGTAGGATTTACCCCTTTTACAAAACTGTTTCTGCAAATGAGAATTAAAATACTCTTCATTGTCAACTAAGATAAATTTTGCATAGTACAATTAAATGAGTTGGTTTACCATTTAGGTCTATTTTAGTCTAGCCAAAGGCATTATAAAAGCAAATAAATATTTAACAGAACCTCACTCAACCTAAATAGAGACATTTTTAATGAATAATTGTAAGTAGCTCTATTATATACTAAGTCAATTTATTTATTTAGGAAGTGATCTTATGAGAGAGTAAAAATAACACTACCGAATTTTCCAAGGCCAACCTTTGAAAATTTTAACTAGGCTTATACGCCTAGACTTTTGTTGTTGTTAGGAAAGTGGTTCTCAAACTTGTGTGCTTCACGTACACCCTGGGAATATTTATATAAATAGCGTACTACTTGTACAGATATAAATTATTTTATTATGATAGTGGGTATACAATAAAACAGCTATATGTAGTTGTGTATATTTACAGTTTACTTTACACAACTACATGTATTAATAAAAAAAATTACATGATTGATTGAACAAATCCAACAAAACTATCAATTTAACAACAAGGTTGCGCTTCACCATTAAGCTACTAGCAGTGTTGCTAACTGTACAATCTGGATACTACTTGTACAATAATTCCACCACTTCATCACTTACCCCCAAAATGAGTTCCGCGTACCTCACTTTGAGTAGGCCTATCGCTTTTGCGTAGCCTTCATTATCCATTAAAATGTAATCACAAAATTATACACTTCTGGCCAAATTTTAAAGTGATTTCCTTCAGCATGTCTGTGTAGTAGCATTCTTATAACCAATTAATGAATTAAAGAAACATATAGTAGTATTATACATACCTTCAACAATTCGAGAATAATCTTTTTCTGGTATTTAAATATTTTCTTTATATCCATTTAAAATCCACTGGACTTTTTAAACACCAAACACAACGCACAAAGTGGAAAATGAGATGAAATGAAAAAAAAAATCCTATATTTCATTTGTTTAAAATGGCTGAAGTGTGCGCTCATAGCGCTGTGAAATAAAACTTACATTACAACTTTCCACATAGGAGGTTCGTAATTTAGCACTATAGAGCATGACCGTTGGAATTTAGATGACTTAACACGAATTGCGAGACTTTAAACTCAATTATAGGAGCTTTACGGAATGAAATTACGAGTTCATGTATATTTAGCACCGCGTCTTACTACCCGTTCGGGTTATACGCTTTAAGTACTAATTACACTAATGGATTAGGAATTGGGAAGAGTTTAATCAGAGGAAGTGAACCCGAATTTGCGTGGAGGGAGAGTGGAAAACCATTTAGGAAAAAAAAAAACAGTTCACCCGACTGAGATTCGTACCTCGATCTCCCCGTCCTCAGCAGTCGAGCTCAACACGACAAGAGCGTTAGCCAACTACGCCATCGAGGTGGGTACGAGTTCGTGTAGATCACGTTGAGATTCGCCACTGTGAGATAATCTCGCAACACCTCGGGGATAGGCCTGCTGGTCAAACTAGTTACGTTTATGAGTTAAGGAAGAGAAAAGTACTAGTGTAACAGCATTTGTATTTAGGAGTTAGATAAACTCTCTCAGCCAGGACTCAAAGCCTGGCCTTACCCCCACAGATAAATCAGACTAATCAGTTTTGTTTCAAGAAACACGGTGACAAGCTGAGGCATATACTTACCCTGAGATTCCCGCATACACATATATGTACCCAGAGACACTTTAAGAGATATGTGGAGAAGTCCTAATACATATACTGTACCTACTTTGAGAAGTCTGCAATACCACGCACCCAAGAACTTTCACACACACACAAAGACAAAGCATCTCAAAGCCATAAACTAGTCTTAAATGAAGGGGGAGACAAGGGCTGGATATACACTTACACACAGAGATGCCATATCTAAGACTAGCCCTCCAAGTATATAAAGGAACTAAATCTTAATAATTATTCAGATTTCACAGCGCATTTCAATGGAACGAAAAATAATCATACTATCCACTGGGTGACCTATATACAGCTGCAGTTTTATAAACTGTACAGAGACGCCTGAAAATAGCGTTGGGGAGCGTCTAGAGACGCCCAGACCAAGTGCTTACTCGAATGATGAAGAAGAATCGGTGTTTTATTTGGGGGACGGCCCATCAGGCGAGGACGCCCTGCTAACCCAGGAGCGTTTCCCACAGGTTCCACCTTCTCCATGTTCCAATGAGGGAGAATCTGTGATTATTTGGGCGATTGTAGAAGGTGCTCATGCTCAACCATCAAGCGATGACTCTCTCTTTCCAACGTCTGATCGAAGCACGATCAGGGACTTGATGCCGAGTTTGTGGAATCCCAGGATCCATGGATCAATGAGTATCATCATCCAACTCTTGTCATGCTCATTGCTGACTTGTGACAGCACTACAACAATCTGACAATGGTGAGTTCAATCATAGGTCTTGTAATTGGCAGAAGAGAGTGTGGTGAGCGCATGATTATTAAAAACATTCAGGAAGAGAATAGTCTAAGGTTACCAATTATCAACTATTTATTCTTGGAGCCTTCCAAACCCCTTCCGTAAAATACTAATTTATTAATAAAGAACTTATCAACTGGCATTTCTTTAGATAAGAAATTAAAAATATTGCGCTTTATCTTTAGTATGGCTATAATTTATAATTGCCCAACAAGTTTTAAGATGCACATTTAACATTCTAACATTTCAGTTTGTTAAGAAACGATATCACTTAGGCTTTGTCTAATCGAAACATTAAATAAAAAATATGGATTTGCCCTTCTTTTAAAAATGTGGGTACAATTATTCTAAATTCTGTGTAGTAGTAGCATTGGTTAGAAAATTATATAGTAGAGGATAATTGGATCTGCTATGAGGAAAGATACATAAACACCAATTATTTTGAAAGAAGGCACAGCGATCAAACAAGAACATCCGTAAAGCCAAACCAAATATCATCGAGTTTGTACAAATATTAATTATATGAAGATGCAATATATTATGAAAGAGTTAAGAGATGTGGCCCCAGTAAAGAGACGTAAGCAATATATGCAGCCAGATGACAGAGTAAGTAAAGACATCACAGAGCTTGTTGAAGAAAACAAATTCAGTGTTGATAAATATTCATGGGCCTTAACCTATGATGTTTTAATGTAAGGGATGTGAGTGAATGGAACTTTACGTGGAACATTTTTGCTTATACTCACCATTTTATTATAGGTACACTTTAATTAAAAACAATGCAAACTATCTTGCCAAAAATATAAGTAATTCATAAGCTTTATATTATTGTCAAAGTGTACTAGAATCGTTCATTTATGACATTTACGTATAAAATTATATAATTAGTTTGGTAAAAATATAACTGAACTAGTTAACTTTAACTTCGTCCACTCTTACGACAGAAAGATACTTTTACAAACAAAGATTAACACTACATGCGCTTATCAATTTGAATATTAGGCTTTGTTAGGTTGGCTAGTATTATAATATATATTTCATATACAGGCCTAAAAACGAGTATAAAATAGTAATATAGTTTTTTTTATGAAATATCGATTTTCATTTTTAAGTTACAAAATGACAACTCCAATAGGACGGCGCTTACAGGGACTACAGTGAATTAGAGGTAAATTGTGTATAACTGTAAGTAGATGGATTGGCGTATGGGAACAGCGCTGTGATTGGGTGCTCTTTATAGCACTGGCTCAGTACAGCGCTGTGATTGGCTGTTATTGATAGCACTGGCTGAGTGCAATTATTTCCTCTCCCCCTCCAAGTTTGACACCCTTTACACATCCGAGATTGGTTGGTTCACAAACGAGATTTGTTTTGATAACAATAAACGTCCCGGTTTTTACAGAGGACACATATCGTTTTGTGAGGCCAAATATGATCGTGAGATCTGTAGGCAATGTTTCAGTTTGGAAAAGAAGTCAAATTATTCACACAGGTGCTACTATGAGGCTTTTTGTAATGTATACATCATCTTTTTGGTCATTTCTGGTATATGAAGCATACCTTATCCAATACGACACTGGAAAAGTGCAATTTAATGTGCGTATTCTATTATTTTGAATGCAGACAAGAAATGCTTTCTCAGGGTGCGGCCAGCATGTACTTGTATGAACCTAACCTCTGTGTCGTGCAAAAGTGTTGCAAGGCCTGCTTTCATATCTATGTAAGTGATCATAATTGCACTAAATGTGAGGGCGACAGGACGCGCATATTTAAGCGTGCTGCCTTAATGAACCAATTTTTGGGATTTATATAGGAGCTAAAACAACAAAATTTAAGTACACCACCTTCCTAGCTCATAATGCAAGGGCTATTATGGAAATTTTATATTAAAATACAGGATTGAGGTAAAAAATTAATTCTAAAGTCCATAATGAACGGTGGTAAAATCATTTCCATGCGTTAAGGCAAGCTCCAATTTATTGATTCGCTGAACATTCTCTCGATGACGTTGTCCAAGATGCCCAGGACATTCGGCTTGGATGAGTCTTTGGCCAAGAGACATATCCACCATTTTATTCCATAAAAAATAAAAGACGAAATATAGGGTTTCTTGTTACCAAATAAGAACTACGCTATCGGTGAAATATCATTGGAGGGAAAAGACCACTTTGAGAAGTGGTATGACGCGCTGGTCAAAGAAAATTATATCTTTGATTTTAACCGCGAGTTGGAACTGTATTGCGTGAAAATTGTAGAGATGATCCGGAAGGTCTGACTAAAGTTTAGATACATGATAATAGAAAAAGCATAGATGGATCCTTTCAGGGAGACGTTTACTTTCACAGGAGTGACCATGTTGGCTTACCATCGAAGTCATCTTAAGAAGAATACCAATGGTATCATCCTTAATGGCAGCTACCGGTGTGCAGATTAACGGTCAAACGTCACTGCACAATGGTTCTGTTGGGAGGTCCTCCAACAACGTGTCTCTATCTTTCATTCGGGCTATGGCCGTGAGGAGTATGTTATAGGGCAACATGTAGACTGCGTTGTTAAAGTTGGAGATAGCACCACGGTCTTCCAGGAATGGGGCTATTATTGGCACAGGTACCATATCTGAAATCCTGACAGGACCACAAGTGTCAAAAACAGCAGCCACAAGACCATAATGACGCGCTAGGAAGCAACCATAGCCTGCTTGGAAATTTTTTTAAATGTTGTCTACATGATCGTAGAGATGAGGGGGTGTATGTTTAATGCGATAAAACGGACATACAAGGATTAAGTAATTGAATGTGTCTTCAGTGTATCCTTACGTTTGCAAGTACAAAATATATCCCATCGGCCACCCCAAAATTCACTTGCAAACAAATTGTCCATCTATAGATCAAGTAGAAGGCATATCCAAAGTAACCGTGACGCCTCCACGAGATTTATTCAGGCTCGTATTGGCTATATGGATGCACAAGACGTTAATGTTAATCTTGTGGATAAAATGCGAGGAAGAAGAAAACCAAGGTGTATGTCAGCAAAATGACTAGAAAGAATGGTCGCTGGTTGACAGGGGTCTAGTTGATTGACGAAGTCTGGAAAGCCATTAAGAAAGGCTACAGCGTTGAAGGAGTACATGAAGTGTGGAAGTACAATGTATCTGTTTACGATCGTCAGAAACGTTCTGGCGGATTGTTTCACGGGTACATTTATACTTTTTTTTAAAATTAAACAAGAAGACAGCGGATGGCCAGAGTGGTGTAGCTCACAAGGTGTTAAGTTAGCTTATATTCAAAATTATGAGGGAAGGTAAGGGCTTAAACTCGATTTCGGTTCTGTTTGTAACGACCCTGTTCTCCGCCCACTTACTAAACTTTTTAAAATAACTATGGGAAAAGTTTGGGCAAAACACGATTTACCACACGTAGCCGTTGTCAATGACTATTAGGGCATCCACAAGTACCTGATGGATCCGAACATCACTATGGACAGCGTTATTGATGTTAATGATTGGACTATGTTCTTCAATTACAAGGATGCGCGTGACGTGTTGCACCCTAAAAATAACATGAATGTTGCGGTGGCATGCAACACAGCTGCTATGGCTAGGTTGCACTTATACAGAATACTCGAATAATTGAGGGACACCGTTTTTTAACATGTTACTGATAGTGTTTTATTCACGGAACGCCCCAGCGATTGGAATACACTCACTGGAGACATATTAATTGACCTTACTGCCGAAATTCAATAATACTGTCCGAGAAGCTATTATAGCGTATATGTATCTTATGGCCCCAAGAATTACGCGTACCGAGTTTGTGTTGGTGGCAATCCTGCCAAAATTTAACGGTGTGCTAGGCCCGCGGGATAACCATAATCTATTGCAGCTGGAACGACGTTAATGTTGACGTTTTAAAAGTGATGGTCACCGAACAGGCTGCGGAAACATATATACAGATACCGCACAAAAATGTAAGAAAATGTGTTGTGACTGTTTGTACCGTTCGGCAGAATAAAATAAACCAACCAGTGTACACCAAACAACGGATAAGTGATCATTTTAATACGTTGCCGTTTGGGTATCAGAGACCTTGTAAATGCGTTCACCATAACTAAATGATGATTATTTAGAAGGGGAGAATAATCGTATTTTTTCTTTAATTCTAGAGAGTTCCACTGATATACCATTTTTAAAATATTAGAGATGTTTTCACATTTTTTATGCATGAAAATACGCATATTTTTTATTATTTTATTTTATGCACCCGGGATACTTTGTTATATTTTTATACACAATTACAATCCTTCACCTACCCTATTAATTCTAGTGAAATAGAATTAGTTGTTTGTTTACATATTTATTTTCGTACATATTTTAATTATAGTCAATTTTGTTAATTTTCTTTTACATATTTACACCGAAACCATCCGTTTGTATATATTCAAGTACTCTTTAAACTTTACTTTGTAAATTAGCTTAGATATTTTTACTGAGGCCACTTTTCCAGCTACACCACAATCAATTGAATATTGTTTTTTCTCCACTTAAACATTTATAATATACCTCAACGTGTAAGATATATTCTACAACAATTTTTGTTTAGTAAAATATTTTATGTATTCTTTTCATGTTGTGATATATATTCTAAAACGTTTATTTGTGTAAATATATACTATAAAAACTGTTATGTTTGTGTTTTAACATCTAAACCGCTTCCTCCTATCCTTTAAAATACAAGTTCATATTGCTTATAAGCTCAGTCTTAAATATTATGGACAAGTTCAAACATCCATTTTCGGCTATCATCAGTGGCCCTTTTGGATGTGGAAAATAACACTTTGTAGCCCACTTTATCCGTCACTTGGACACAATGTTTGACGTTAAATTTGATAAAATCACATGAAATTATGTTTTATAGCAACCGGGATTAAAACAAGCTAAGAAAATTCCTCACGTTATATTCTGTAAAGTCTTGGCGGAAATGGATGTCGTCTGTAATGACGCTCCACAACTGATAATACTAAACGAGCTAATGCGTGAAGCTAACGAATTGGTCTTCTATCTTTTCACCAAAGGATACCATCATCAAAATATTAGCATCATGAAAGCCTACCTTACACAAAACATATTTCACCAGGTACACACCAAAAGAGACATATCCTTAAATGCACACAATGGCGTGACTTTTAAAAACCCCAGGGATAAACTCAGATTCAACACATTGCACGTTATGTCTTTCATGAAAACCCCTGTGATTTACAAGAGGCTTACGCTGATGTTACATGTACACTCCACGGGTATATATTGTTAGATTTCAAGCAATTTTCAACTTAATGGTTCAGATATAGAACCCTCAAGGAAGTAGGATACTGCGTGTAACTGCCACGCAAAAGCTATGAAAATACCGACAATTCCCGATTACAGATAATTTCATAAACATGAGTCCCAAAGTGTTGAAGCAAGCCCCTATGTTGCGTGCGATGCACCGCATGAGCACGTAGCAACGTGTCGCCTCACTGAAAATGGTGGACAAGAAACTTATTGACTCTTTTTGCGAGTGTATATACAACACATTGAAAGAGAGGGTGCGGTTGAAAAATGCGCAGGAGATAAATATACGTGCTTACTAGCAGGTATTGTGCAAGCTGGTCAAAAGAGGAGAGTTCTAGAAGAATAAACGAATTCTCGTTCATAAAGGGGGGGTGTTTTTCTCCTTACTTTTAGCTCCATAAATCAGTGGTGTCCTCAGTACTTTATTCAAAACATAGATTATGGAACACATGAAAAAGATGATATTGGTGTCACCGGAAACATTACACCGCTACGAGCATTACCACCAACAAATGTCATCAGCCACAAATCTTGTGGTCTACGAGCTGGACAAGGAAATTGTAAAAATCCTCGCTTCAAAGCTTGACAAGTCTAAATAGACTTTATACCAAGAAGTGCTACAGCGCTATCTGGATTTTATTCAACATCCTCCACTCCCTGAAAATACCACCACAACCACCCCTGAAGTGTCCGTACTTCCCATCACTGATGTACTCAATACTGTAACAGGACAGGCACGTAATAAAGGCGAACTTTTACTATAACATATTATCTACCAAGGTGGTATTTCTTGGGAAGCAAACAGGGAAGTGAGTATTCACGATACGCCTCTCCTTCGTTCCAATATTGTGGATTTAGTCAATGATCTGGTCAGAGTAAGAAGTCACAGGAATATCTTTGTTCTACCACAGTGATCTCTATCAACGAGGGTATGGAATAGGAAGTTTTATCAACGGCCTTTTCAAGAAAGTCGTATCGTTGGCAAGAAACTGTGCTAATGCCATTGTAAAACATGCGCTTCTTACGGGTATCGACGTGATCTGCGACGTCGCAAGTCAGCGTCGACTTTTCAAAGAGGCCCTACGCCAGCGTGTTGGTGAGGCTAGAAAGCAATCTTGAAACGCAAGACGAAGCAGAAGATCGATACAATAATGACTGGCTCAGGCAATAAAGGTCTTCGTAAGAAACACCAACGACATTCTTCTGTCTCTGCACGACATAAAAAGGTCAAGAAATAAGCGGTGGATATTTCAGTTTAAATGTCGTTTCTACACCCCAGACCTGCGAGTGTGCCAGCAGTGACACTGATCCCTTTTCCGTCCCACCCACGTAAACCATTTTTGAATGTGGACAATAGAAGCAGTACAAACCTGTATCTTCCCTCATTTATGATTCGTCCATCGAGCATAGCACGAACTGTCAAGGAGAGTTCTATATCGATCTTTCACAGACAATGTTCTATCTCAGGGTGGCTATCATGAAACTCGACGTTAGCGCATTCACTGAGGTGGATTAAATCGCTTCTGTCAACAATACTTTGTATTCGCTATTCACAAAGGTGAATATGTTTTAAACCAAAAACTAGTCTCACCACACAGCAACACGTATAATTATAGGTCTTACATTTAAACACTGTTCAATTACAACAGTGAATCCAAAAGAACACATTTGATATGTGGTCTATGGTTCGCAGACAGCCCCGGAACATATGAAGAAGTTAACGTCGGCAACAAGGTATTTGAGGCTCGTCGCAGTCTCACTGCAAAAAGTAAGATGGTGAATCTTTTGGGGTATCCATACGATTATGTGTTTAACCAAGAAAATACCTTTTGAACATAACTGAACTCAAAGTCAAGTTGGTCCGTTCCAGAGAGAGGTTTAGTCTTATGGCTGTCCCTGAAATCCCGCACTTTAAAATTCACATCGTTAAAGCCTCTTTTATAGGTTGAAATGTCAAATTAACACCTTCTATACAGTTGGCACATGCCAAGACATTAGACGTCAGTCCCACAAAGTACCACATTATCCGCGTGAAAGTAAAAACACTCACTATTGCTACGGGCGTGAATGTAAATCATTGGACAACGTATTCATTGGGCAGTTACTTAAACGATGCATCATGGGATTTGTATCAAACGCTGCGTTCCACAGAGACACCACCAAGAACCCGTTCGAATTCCAAACAGACGGCATGAACCATTTATCGTTGTACGTGGATTGGGAACAAGTGCTGTCAAAACCGTTACAGCCTGATTTTTCAAACGGCAAATATATCATGTCCTACCACAAACTGTTTTCAGGAACGAGTATCTATTTCTTGAATGAAGGTAGCGACATCACACGGGAAGCCTTCTCTAAGAGATATCATCTCATGGCCTTCGATCTCATACCTAATCTGTCCACCCACATAACATCGCATTGGAATTTGACGAGGCGTGGTTCTCTGAGCATTGAAGCTACCTTCACCAGAGCTCTCACCGAAACCGTCAATTGTACCTGGTATAGGAATTTGCCGTTATCATCATCATCGACAAGGACAGTAACGTCATAACTGATTTTGGGATTTAATATAAGTGAATTCCCGTCTCTTACACCCATATTTTTAATCATGGACATCGTTGTAGATTTCCAGACGTTCATCGACCACAGCAAAGTGTTTATAGTCCAGGAACTGAGTGTTTTATCTGTATGCGTCATCACTTCAACATTGTGTGTTATTACCTCAATACGCTCTCGAGTAACTTCCAGCTGCTGCTAAAAGGCAAATAGACTATTTCGTCAACAAACAACACGGTATTTCCTGGGATAATGGTGATGTGGAATACAGCCTGTTTGAATCCCTCATCTCCCGTGCCACAACGCATGCAGAAACCGTCTACTTCAAGGGGGCATAAATGATTATTTTTTTTTGCCAAATACACGCCTACGCCTGTCGTAGATCTGTACGACAGAGGTAGTTCATCTTTGAACAAACTTAGATTGAGCCTCACCATGTGCATGTCATATATTTATTTTAGGAATTTCTGTTTAGCCTCCGTTGTTTGGGGACTTCGATATTGGACCATTGAAGATGAACCTGCACACCATAATACGTGCGCTGTAAACAAACTTGTGGTTCCGTTCTATACAATCTGGTATTTTCCCTGCTGATCAACTACCCAAAGAATAGCGTGATCTGCTGCTCTCGTCATCAACACGGATCTACACACCAAGTTTGGGACGCATTTGGTCACTATCTTTATCGATAGTAACGGCGTAGGAGAATATTGTGAAAACCATTGTTTTCAACCCTTTATAGAATTCCATCTGGTATTTATACGCAAGAACACTTCCTAACACTTCTCATAACACGATACAACTTCAAAACATAGCTTCATACGTTTTTGGTCATTACCGTCTAATGTACCTTCTATATCACGCTTAGAACATTCCAATGGAAACTTTCCTAACTCTATTCCCACCCACCAATCATACACGCAATGACGCTAAAGTGGTGCGATATTAATACTTACTTTTCAAGACGCTAAAGTTCTTCCACCCCTAAAGATGCTGCGTCCAATCAGCGTGAGCCTTGCCTTCCCCTATAAAAAAAGAGCCGGCCATAATCATGACAGTCATCGAAGCCATCAAACATCATGAAAGTTCAAGACGTTTTCCCACGCAAAGAAAAGCCGGTGAAGTCGCTCGCCATCACTAGTATTTTCAACACTTTGTTTCCACTGGACGAGGTTGACGCCGAACGAGTCATCGTTGGCATGAGTATCAATAACACCTATACGCCCTATGTCCACATAGAAAAATTCGAAGGGACTTGTGTGGTGTTTAACCGTATAGAGTTACAAGAAATGGGCAACTATAAGTAGGTAATATCAAAGTTTTTCTGCAATGCGCAGCTTCCTCAAAAGATTAGTATTACTAATCATAAAATCTCTCTTGAGACGTTTGTGCGGTGACCGTATGGTCAACATCAGCGAGAAACAAGAAGCCGGACTCAAACGGGTCACCTATCTTGCACATAGCTGGGCGGGTCTTTGTGAAGTGTGGGACCTGATTGACGTCGCCATCAACCGATGGGATATGTGGTTGACACTCGTAGCATAATATTGAAACGATTTGATTGATACACTCGTTTTATAGGTATATGACACGCTAACAGAATCAGCGGATGTCATCGATCTCAAACAGCCTTCGGTGGAATCACACATCAGAAACCTTGATCTTATCACTGCTACCTACTATACACTTCAAGTCATCTGTTTGTACTTTTACATGGTGGATTGTGAACTAAAAACAATTTTACTAACACATTTAAGAGATAATATAGAAAAACTCATGAATGAATATATGCGGCACTCCTGTAAAAGTGTATAATAAATATTATGGATGTACGTGAAACATTTAATGTATAATATATATATATATATGTTTGGTTTATCATGTTTTATTCACACAAAGCCTGTTTGTCCCTAACCTTATCCTAACACGTATGGCAACAAGATACGAGTCTCGACTTGTAGAGACTCCAAACTGGCACCACCATTAAATGGGTCAATGACCTCACAGTTTTAATGTCAAGATCTCTTCCTGTCTTCGCCTGTCTTGTCGAGCTGCCAAACTGGCGCTAGGTATGAGTCATCAAGAAAAATCAATTGTCACATATAAGGGGAGTGTTGTGACATCACACGCAATGATTAAGTCACACAGATCTAGGTGACTTGTATTATCGACCACCAAACTGGCAACAGGTATAAGTAGTCAGGGAAAACCCATACCACATATAATGGAAGTGTTGTGCCATCACACGCAACGATGACGTATCACAGATCGGGACCGACTTAACTTGTCGAGTCACCAAACTGTTGACATTTATGATGCATCAGGGAAAACCTATTGCCACATAGAAGACCTACGATAAAAAAAATATAGAAATAAACATTTGCGATATTTAAGGAGGAAAACAGGTCGTCAACCCCATGTCGTCATGGAAATAACCATAGTGGAAATGAAAGGGAAATTTTCTCGCGCATGTGGAAAGGAGATCAAATTTGGAGGGGGGAGGGGAAAGAACTATCCTGAGCCAGTACTTTAAATAACAGCCAATCACAGTGCTGTACTGAGCCAGTGCTATAAATAGCAGCCAATCACAGAGCTGTTCCCATATGCCAATCCATCTACTACTGTATATCCATAAATTCCTGTAATTTAAAGAAGAGAACTATAGATTTATTCTACTATAATGGACACAGTTTTTTCGAAATATATCTATAATTTCCAGTAATTTTCTTAACCAATGAAAAGTGATATTATGTCACATTAATCTTTTAATAGTGTTTTTTCTGTTCGAGCTACAAAATGTGTTTGTCTTTTAAAACAACTCTTTTTTAGTGTTAACCTTTTTACAACCAAGAATAAATTGTATTAGTTTAAGAAATTTACTTAATTTGTTTTTTTTAAATGAGCTATATATAACCACAACCTATTTTACAAATAAAATTTTTAAACATGATGTCAAGAAAAAATCTATATCACAAAACCCTTTTTCTGACAGCCGCTAAGTAGCTGACTATATTACCCATCAATCATAGATAATACCATGAAAATAATGAGTGATATAATTTAAACAATACCCGCTCACTGGCTGACTAATAGTTAAAATACATGGTGGCTCATGGAAAAGTAGCCCACCTCCTATATCCAGCAAGCGCTTCACTCTGAATTGGAGGATGTCAATCCCCTTCCACCCATACTGTGACATGAATAATGAGCAAGTGAACTGCTTGTCTAAAGCTTTATTGACTCATTCTTCTCGACACAATATGGGTGGAAGGGGATTGACCTCCTCCAATTCAGAGTAAGGCGCCTGCTGGATATAGGAGAAGAGCTACTTTTCTGTGGGCCACCCTGTATATCTTAATATGAGAAGGGTATAGCAGATACTATGTATTGTTGGTTAGTAAGCCACTGAGTGGGTGAAAGGCACTTAAAAAACTGTGCTTTGCCTAGCGCAGGAGGTGCGAGAAAAACTGTGGGGCCAATTTGATGTCTAGTTCAGGATAGTTGCAACAAGAAGCGCTTTACTAATGATGTCTAAGACGTATTACTACCAAAAGCTAGAATAATCTGCCCATAAATTTGGATCTAGCTTGGATTATCTGTTGCATGCTCTAGAACTTCACTTCTCCAAGACGAGTTTAACTTTCCAACTCCCAGAACTCCAGATTGGACTTTATGAACTTCAGCTCTCAGCTACTTACATTCCCAGAACCTTCTATAGCTCTATTTTATCGGAACCTTTACCTCCAATGAAGGATACCACCTTCTAACTTAAATTAGAGAGTTTGACCTCGTAGCTCCTAACCTCCCGGGACCTTCTTACCTCAACCCTCTCAAAACCTTCCCTAATCGTGAAGGATCGGACATTCTATCTCTTATAATGAGCACAAAATCTTAACTCCGGCTTCATATCCAAGGACCTTTTAAACTTACGACTTTCTAGACCATTTACCTCCCATTATAGGACATAACAATTAAATCCATATGATGATTTAAACATCATAACCTCACCTATCCATAACCTTATAAACTCACCAGCTTTATAACTTGATCTCTCTAGAAACTCCTAACCTCACCCTTACTGAACCATCTACTATCCATCATGCATTCACGATGAGTCAGGATTTCTACCCCCATATTTTCCCGTGATGAACTGGAAATTATAATTCCATTAATTCATCACTATAAGGCGGAACTTCTAGCCTTGTAGCTCCACCTCACTTATAGTATGATACTACTCCATTATAATGAGTGGCCCTTATATAAATCTAAATTCATGCCTCCATGGAACATCTAACCTCTCTTATATCCAAAATTTCTACCTCCCATAATAAGCCAGAACTTTATACGAGTTCAAACTCATATATCCAGCCTTCTAACCTAAGATCTTATCTCCTTCTGGACTTTCTACCTCTCATAATAGGACATAACCTTTAATTTTTCGTAAGTTCATCCTCATAGCTCCATTATTCTAGTACATTCTAATCTAATCGCTCTCTGTACATTCTACTTACTATTACTCATTTATGATATGGATGTATTCTAATCTCACAAGTTACTCCAATATCCGTCATCATGATGAGTTGGACTATCTAATCTCACCTTGCCTGAACTGCCTATCGTACCATCTCCTAAACTCATAGCTCCAACTTTCAACTCATTGAATAGTTGGAACTTCTAGCCTTACCTTTCCTTGACTTTCTACTTCTCATTACTCTTTCATGATGCCTTTAAACTTCTAAATCTTGAACATTATAATCTCACCTCTCACTATAACCTTCTAACCTCACCTCTCCTGAACAATCTAATCTTACCTATCCTGAACCTTTTAACCTCACCTATCAAGGAAATTTATAACCTCATTTCTCTTTGATATTCTAACCTAACATTTGCCAGAGATTCTACTTATAATCTAACCATCGTGAGTCAGGAATTCTAACCTCAACCCTTCTGTGCATTCTACCTCCCATAGCTCTACCTTGCCCCGATGTGTCCTACCTTATATCTGAATCTCTCCATGGCAAATTTTATCTTTTAAATGTATTTCTAAAAAATGAGTTGGAACTCATAGTTATATTTCTCAATAACCATCTGGATATACCTCTCCCGAACCTTCTAGCTCTACATCTCCCAAACCTCATAGCTCTAACTAAATAATTTCCCAGAGATGAATTAAACATTATTGGCTCCCATAAAGCCACCTCTCCCGGAGCTTCTAAAATTAGTTCATATTAATAAGCTGAACCATTTAGAGTAACCTCCTACTCTGGCCTTTTAGCCTTCCATAGCTTCAACCTTCACATTAAAATCTAGCATCACATCTCTATTTCTGCTTTATGTGCTCACCCTCATGATTAATTTCACTTCTTTTGGAATTAATAAATTCACATCGTTAGGTTGATCATAAGTTTCTAAATTCCCATAGCTACCTTATGATGGGTCGGACTTTCTAACTCCATCTCTCCGTGATGAAACCCCTCGCTATAATAATTTGGGAATTCTAGCCTCATATAATTATTCTACCATGTTAAGAGGCCGGTCAACACTTGTTTACATGGTAAAACTAAATAAAAGATTGTGACAAAACCGTTCTATGGATTTGAA